>JACEIK010000720.1:165903-179058 GCA_018107945.1 Datura stramonium
ATATTTTACATAATCAAGAAGATATTAATTATGTTCTTTCAATTTTATCCTTATTTAAATGAAGAGAGTTTTACATAATCAAGAAAATATTAAAGAGTTATATCTTTTTCAAGATATTTATAGGGGTAAGTGTGTAAAAATATATATTTTTTCCTAAGAGTGAGTAATTTTTTTAATGGGTGTGCATGAACTAAAAGCACCACGTATTTTGAAATAGAGGGAGTAACAAATAAAGCAATGTGCTTTAAGGGGAGAAGTTGGTTGTAATAGAAATTAAGAGACGTAGAAGTAAGTCGGGAATTTTTTTTTTTTTTAAAAATAGACGATTAGATAAGATATGATATAACTTCAGCTTATTAAAGACACTAATCTAAATAAAAAAGTGTGAACGTCGAGTGTTAAGCTAGAAGATTAATAGGTAATCGGGTATTGTCGCACTTGATATGGAAGAAGCAGAGGGGGGCTAGCTTCCTCTCCTCTTCTCCTTATTAGTAGCTTTATTTAAACAATCACTTAGTATCCTTTTAAATCCTCAATGTGTATTGCTGTTTTTTGCTATTCCTTTGTTGTTATATTTTTTTTTCTATCATGCTTCGAATTCTTTTCTTTTCTTTCTAGCGGAAGACCTATCGAGAATAATTTTTATACCCCATAAATGTGAGGATAAGGTCTACATACATCCTATTCTCTCTAGACCTCAACTTGTGAAATTACACTGAGTATGTTATTATTGTTTGAAATAGAAAATTTTTGACAAATATGTCACGTAAAGAAATTAAAGAAATACTCCATCCATTTCAATTTGTTTGTCTAACTTTCATTTTTATTCCGTTTCAAAGAAAATGCCTCTTTCTCTCGATAACTTTTTAATTCTAACTTTTCACACGACATGTTTAAGACTATAAGATTAAAGGACATTTTCAGTACATTCATACCATTAATTTAAGACCACAAGATTCAAAAAGTCTTTTTTTACTTTCGTAAACTCCGTATCAAATCAAAATCAGACAAACAAACTGAAACGGAGATAGTAATATATAAGCACTGGCAGATAGTATGAAATTTTTGTCCTTTTCTTATTCCCTTTAATTTTCACCCCCATAATTTTGAGTTGTTGCCTCCATTATTATATGCTTATTGACCATATGTGTTATCCCTATCTTCTCTCAATCTTCTTCTTTTATCCCCACATTTTCAGACCCCAACTTGTAGGATTTATTCCTAGTTTTGACCAGATAATATGGTCCTTTTGATCCTATATTGCCTCTTGGGTAGGGGGTGGTTGGTTGAAACTTATTGAATCTTGATCTTTTATGAATTTTATTGTTTTAGGGTAGCACTTTTGAATATTCTTGTTTTGAATATTCTTGTGGATACAATTATTTTCTACCGGATAACTATTAAATAACTCTGTTCACGAAGACTTAAATAGACAATAAAAATCGACTAGAAAGAACCTATTTGCTGGTTAGAAGTTTTTTTTATTACATTAAAGGACCAAAAGGGAAAGGGAATGCTACGCTATTGATGGAGTCTTAAACAGTTGTAGAATACTTTTTAGTGTTGAATGTGAGAACAAAATTTTCACATTGTTAATTGGAGAAAAAGAAAAAGGAAGTTCAATATAAGATGTAGTGATACTCTTAATGGTGTGAAACTATTTTGAAAAAAACTGTCCAAAAATGACCCGAAACGGACAATATATCACATTGGTAATTGGAGAAAAAGAAAAAAAAAGTTCCATAAAAGATATAGGGATACTCTTAATGGTGTGAGGTTGTTTTGGAGAAAACCGTGCGGGATCGACCCAAAACAGACAATATCATACCATGTTATGTTTTGCTTCTACCTTCTCCTTTTGTGTGCCACATTCACACCAAGAGAAATCCAATTCCTGTCTTTTCTTTACTCCTCTTTAAGCTATTATCTATCAGAAAAAGAAGGCACAGATTGAAAAGAAAATGTATCAAAGACCATAAAGTTAGAACCAATTCAAACATCCACAAAGCCTAGTAAAAGTTTCAGAGCTAAAGGAGTTCATGTCTGTCATTTGATCACCCTTCATAATCCTTTGAAAGCAACAACTCTACACATTCTTGAGCAAATCTTGGATTTTGCTGTACATAATCTGGGAAGGGTCACTACCTCCAGCGCTGCTCTGCGATGCTCGTGAACTTTCCTGAAGCTTTATCTTCTCAAACAAGTACTGCTTCTCTGCCTCAGCCTCGCTTAATCGCTGTTTCAGATACCTGCTAGCGTAGTCCTCATCCGACTTGTCTGTCTTGGCCAGTGCAATTCGTTGCAGTCTCTCAGCTTCTCGTCTAGCTTCACTGGCCTTTTGGTCAAACATATCAGCCTCTGCCTGCTTAAGCCTTACAATGCTTTCAAGCTCCTCAATTTGTTGCTTCTTTTTCTGCCTCTCCATTTTCAGGGCGGTCACTTCCCGAGCTTTATCCTTGAGCTCCTGATCGCATGCTTCGAGAGATAACCGTGCTTTCTTGACCATCCGCATCTTTTCCTCTGCTACCGCTTCCATCTTTCTGATGGCTTCCTGTACTACATCCGCAATCTTGGCGAATGCCTCTTGTGGAGGTACGGGCCGGGTACCGTCGTCATTGTCTTGACTCTTTGAAGGATCCACATCAAATTCTGTGTAAAAGTTGGAAGAGAAAAAATTCAAAGAGGAAATGTAAAACTCATAGATGTATTTGAGATTCTTGATTTCTCCATTACATTGTTTGTGGTAGAAAAAGAAGGTAAATACTTTACGTTAGGCCGGGAAATGATAGAATAAATAGTTGATAAAAATATGAAAAGTTCTGTCAGTTGAATTCTCAGACTCAACAACAACAACATACCCAGAGTAATTCCATAAGCAGAGGCTGGGAGGTTAGAGTCTACGCAGACCTTACCCCTACCTCATGGAGGCAGAGAGACTGTTTTCCTAAAGACCCTCGGCTCGAGTAACGCACATCAAAGCAGTTAAAATGAAAAATACAGCAGTAAAGAGGACAATGCAAATAACAGGGAAGGCATAACATAGCATTCAGAAAACAAGGAGCAATAACAATTAACCAAATAATGTGAATTCTAAAACTCAAAGCCCAAAAAAAAGTGCAAATACAAATCAGTAAAACACTAAAAATCCACAAACATAAAAATTGGAAAATCAAGTTTACATGTTTTTTTTCACCAACTGAGAAATCCCCAAGGGCTAGTGGTGCCCGGTTCAAAACTCAGTGGATGATGGGTCCGCCCCTCTATGCTTCTCCACTTGAATACCAGGTTTTTGTCTCCGACGGAGTTCAAATCCGTGATGTGCACCTAATGCACACTTCACAAGCTACACTCTTCTCATTAGACCAATGCCCTGGGGCAAATTTATATGTAAGACAGCAAAATGTTCACCTTCCGTCTTGTTTCATTAGACAACCCAATTTCAAATTAATTGCACATTGTGATGAAACACTAATTAAATCCTTTCTACACTAATTAAAATGCACAACTAAGGTGCTCAAAATCACATAGAAAAGTCTGGACTATTAGCCAGAGATGATCATAGTTTACACCCAGATGTAGAAGCTAGAAACACTGCTTGTATGATCAGCCACACTTGTTATCCCTTTTACATCAAATCACTAGCGGGAAACATGACTAGCCCATGCTTTAGAAATTAGTAATGCCTCTTAGGAACATAAAAGAATGAAGATTTGAGCTACTTAGATACAAGTCTTATCCCAAGGAAAAAAACCACCCATGAAATCTGGAAAGTACATTTGTGGTATTAGATTATGAGAAATGGATACAACGATAAGATCCACCTTCTGGCCAATCGTCCTAACAAATAAATTCTACAATTTGCAATCCAGTAATTAATATCCACACGATAGTAACAATGTTTGCATGCATATTATCATGGAAGAAAATGTGATGAACCTAATAAATGCACAGACAAATAACTACCTAAAACTTTTGTCAGAATATGGTCATTCTAGTTGACCCTCTTTTTTTTGGTGGGTGGGGGGTGGGGGCATCATTAAAGGATAATTTAGCTCCTTGTACATGAAGGGAATTCACAAAACATCTTTCTCCTCCTTCTTCGTCTCCCTCTCCCCAAACCAGCCTATCTCTACCCTGATCATTTGCATGGATGTTTGAAGATCTATAAAGATATCCTTGTTATTTGAGTTGATCAACACAGAATCTGCACATCTCTTTGATCTTGTCAAAATTTGCTGCAAATCGTCTTTAACACACTTAAACTTACATAGATATCTATTCTCTCTCATCCGTCCTAGCTTAAACATTTCTTTCTCCTCCTACATCCCTAATAGGTTTGCCAAGGTTTACCCAACTCATTTGCTAATAGATTTCTTAGCTTCTTATACTCTTTGGAGGTTTCGCCATCTTTTGTCATACCACCACCATGATTTCGATAGTCGAGGTCCTAGCAAGGCAAAGCCAGCTTGTGATTAGGGATCAGCCGTAACCAGTAGCTTAGGCCCAAACGCTGTATTTGTGTTAAAAGAATCATTTAATATGTCTAAATAACTTACCAGAACCCAGTAAACTAAAAGAATTGTTATCGGGAACCTATAAATTAAAAATCCTGGCTCCACCTCTAGTCCTATGCCTTCAAATATCAGTACTTTCTTCTATCTCCATCCACTTTTAAGAGCCATGCTACATCTTTCAATATCATGTCCTTGAATGCTAATTGATTCGTACTTCTTAGAGTTCACAACCGTATTCTTTGTTGCATGCAACTCCTCTCCTTTCAACATCACTACTTTCTTCTATCTACATTTACTTCTAAGTTCCATGATCCATCTTTCAATATCTTGTCCTAAATGTTGGCTTGTGTACATGCGACTCTTCTCCTATCACTCCACTATTCCAATTACCTAGGACCCCCAATCTATGCAGAATGCTTGAGGCTTTAAAGATTGGGAAAAAAAAATGTATGGCCAATAGGTCAGTAAAAACTGATGAAGTTTGGCTAAGAGTATATTGGAATTAAAAGTTCAATATTAGATGAGATGATTCGTTATTTCTCAAATAGATAAATCTGATAAACACCGCACAAGCTTCTCGGTCCAGTAAATGATCCAACCAGAGGGATATATATACCCCTTTATCCCACCTAGCCTACTAAAGAACCCTAACTATAGATCAAAGAAGCCAAAGAGCAGAGGACCCATAATCCAATTATTGTTAAGCTGCTACATTTGATTTCTTGTTGGATGTATCAAGCTCTCATTTCAACCTTTTCTCAAACTTGAACAGACCAATTCAAGTGCGGTCCAGAACAATCAATCATTGATCAACTACGCCTCAATCACAAATAGTGTAGAAAAAAAGTTGGGAAAATAAATACGAAAACCATCAGGCTTACCTTGGAAAAAGGATAAGATCACTTTACAAGCCATAGGGTCTGCAACTCCACCTTTCGGCTTTTCAATGAGTTCCTTGCATTTCCAAAATAACTTACGGCCTTTGGCATCCTCACTTCTCTGGAAAATTCTCCTGACGAAGTCGAGCTCTCTAAGAAAAGCTTCCGCATCCCAACTTGGGGCACAGTGTTGGAACACATCTTTAACCCAACCAAATAACTCAGACGTCCTACTGCAAGCATGGCATCTGAAGAGCGTCTCGGCTGAGTTAGCTCCATTCTTAACAGAAGGGCCCATTCCAATCTGCCCATTGCTAATGGCACAATCAGTGTGTGTCCAATGAGAACAGAGATCACAACCAATCCATCTGCAAGTGTTCACCTCAAAATCAAACTTGTTACAATTCACACACATGCAAAGGTTGCAGAAACCATTTTTCTTCAAGCAAATTTCACAGCTACATTCCTCTGCTGGAAGCACACTGCCACATGCTATGTTTCTACACCTCTTATACAAGAAGATGTCAATGAGAGAAGCTTGAGAGAGACTGACACTAGGATGCAAGAACGCCTGAATTCCAGTCTTGATGGCAACTAGAATTTCTAGCTGGGTGCGGTGTGCTATACACATGGTTCCCTCTGTCAAATCACCCCGACTATTCACTAGCCTTTGGAGGAATAGAAACTCATCTCTGTGCTGAGAAACACCTAATCCTTCAAGAATGACCCGAAGTTCATGTTTGAACTTCTCTAGATACTCATCTGGCAGATTTCGCATCCTGTCAGCTATAACATCAACTCTTTCTCGGGCAATGTCTCGAAGGGACATTTTGTCTGAGTTTGACATATTGCGGACAACAGAGTGCTCAGCATAGCCATTCTCTTTCTCCTTCTCCAGCTTTTTCACCATCAAAGCATCAGATGTTGGCCAAGTTTCGCGTGAGCTAGCACTTTCAGATGGTGACTCACGAGCCTGATCAGACGTTGATCCACGTTCATGAGGATTGGGAGATCCGCAGGCATCTGGAGAGACGACCAAGGATAGAGACGTCTGAAGTCCACCAGGCCGTGGTTGTTGGCGTGGAGGCAGCATTTTTCCGTGACGCTGTTGATAAAAATGAGTCACAAAAAGTTCCCGTCACCAAATGTTCAGAAATGTGCTAATCGGAAAACAAACAAAATCAATGTCTGATCCAGTATGCTTCAAATGCCTTTTCATTTCTAAAACACAATTTTGGACTCACTCACAAGTGTTTCCCCTTGAAAGAAACAATAAAACACAAAAAGAGAATCACAAGATATATTACCTTATCTTTCTAAAGGTAAAAACATATTTAACACAAAATATACAAAGCTTGTTTTTGTTCAAACTGGGAAAAAAAGAACACCATATCTTGCCAAGTACAGGCAAACATATTTTACAATCGATATCTCCTACTTCTGAAAATCTGCCAAATTAAAGCTAACGTTTTTGTAAAAACGAAGAATTAAATTCGATTTCCTCTCCTATTTACTACGGCAACAAAAAATCAAAGTATCACTATATTTATTCCTTTTTCTACTTCTTCTTCCAAGTGCAGGATAACTTGGACAAAAAGAAATGAAGTGGCTTAGACAAATCATTTTTGTCGATAACCTCGGACCAATCGATCGAATAGTAACTAATATGTAAACGATCGAACACGTATTTCTTCTCTCCTATTTACTACGGCGACGAAGAATCAAATTATCACTATATTTATTCCTTTTTCTACTTCTTCTTCCAAGTACGGATAACTTGCACTAAAAAAGAAGTGACGTGGACAAAAAGAAATGAAGCCGCTTAAACAATCTTTTTTGTCGATAACCTCAGACCAATCAATCAAATACTACTTGAGAACGGCTCTACTTCTCCAAATTCCTTATTTCCTCTATGCTTTCAAAATACCTCTCTAGTTCCATTACTCCAAAAAATAAAGATGGCCAAAAAAAGAATACTTTTTTTTATAGAAATTTGATTGGAGTAAACATTTCAGGATCCTAACATACCAACAGCAGCATGCAGGGCTGCCATGAACTCTACTAACAAACACTTATATCACTGACTTTATACCAAACCCTAAAAGAATCATCACAAAAATTAATAATATTTCACATGTATACCTTCAAGAACAGGGCAAATAGAGGACATCAGTTAACTTTAGGCCAAAACACTAACAAAAGTTTCTAACTTTCTATCAAAAACTAACAAAATTCATGGTAAATAAAGCATATCTGCTACTGAAATGCACAAAGCTTAGCAAGTGACACTAGATCAAACAAAAACTAAAAACACCCATATTCTGAAATCCCTTCAAAAATCAAAATAAACCAGAAAACAGATAAACCACATGCACATATAGCACAAAGAAGAAAAAACAAGATCTGGGGTTAGTAGAAAATGAAATTACCCACCTGAAATTCCTAAAATTGATATGATAAAATAACCACAGAACTTAAATCAATAAACAAAAAAAAAAAATCGGTTCTTGGAGGAAGAAAAAAAAAAGAATATAAAGGTGAACAGAAACTAAAAATTTGAAAACATGGGCTCTCAATTTTTTCTCCCTTTCTCTTTGAACTGAAAATGAAAGGTGGGATCTTTTTTCAATTTCTTTTTTTTTTTGTTAGCTTATGTTCTACTTTACCCTTTTCTTCGTGTACGTTGATGAAGAAGAAAGAGAGGAAAGTGAAGAAAAATTGGACCGACTGAATTGGCAAGTAGACGGTTGTCGGATGACTTGGATTCTTTTTTCATTTTTTTATTTTTTTTTTCCTTTTTTTGTTTCGGTCGAATGAATTGGACCAACATTTGTTAGCTTAATGTTCTTCTACTCTGCGTTTTTGACTTTGTGTTTTACCTCTGTTTTTGTTTTTCCTTTATTTAAGGTAGCTCAAATTTATACAATAGAGTTGTTAGATCAAACATCTTGCTAGTTTTATTTCGATCAAACAATTAAAAATAGAGATTTAGGTGGAAATATTGAGAAAAAGAGAAGGGGAAGCAGCGAGGTAGAGAAATTAGTTGACTCGTCAGGTTCAGAAGATGAAGGTTATAATAGATTTGAATAATGATCTTTTTTGTATTAGTGATATTGGACAAGCTTTTATAGAATAATAGTTTTTTCATTATTTAGCGCAAGACGGAATGAAATAGGACGGATGGAGAGATAGAGATAGAGTGTGTGTTGGTAATCAAGAAATTCCTGAAAGTCGGTGACGCATGATATGAAACTCGGTGAATAATAGGCCCTGTTAAAATTAGATTCCCTTAGCTAGAACTCGATTTTGGTACTAATTCATAAGGATCAAAGTTGAAGCATCTGCCTCATTTTGATTCTCTTCACTTAAGTATCATACTTATGCCTACAACAAGATTGAAACTCATTAATGTACCTAACTGCACACCATAAGCAAACACTCTGTTTTTCTTTATTTAAGGTAGCTCCAATCTATATATAACGTTTGCTGGTTCTATCCCGATCAAGCAACTAAAAATAGGGATCTAGGTAGGAATAGTGAAAGAAAGAGAAGGGGAAGCAGCAGAGTAGAGAAATTAATCGATTAATCAGGTTCAGAAGATGAAGGTTATAGATTTGAATAATGTCTTTTTTTGTATCAGTGATAGTGGACAAGCCCTTATAAAATAATAGCTTTCTTATTATTTAGCACAAGACGGAATGAAATAGGGCAGATGGAGAGATAGAGATAGAGTGTGTGTTGGTAATCGAGAAATTCCTGAAAGTCGGTGACGCATGATATGAAACTCGACAGATAATAAGCCCTGTTAAAATTAGAATCACTTATCTAGGACTCGATTTTGGTACTAATTCATAACGATCAAAGTTGAAGCATCTGCTTCATTTTGATTCTCTTCACTTAAATATCATTACTTATTCCTACGACAAGATTAAAACTCATTAATGTACCTAACTGCACACCATAAGCAAACACTCTGTTTTTCTTTATTTAAGGTAGCTCCAATCTATATATAACGTTTGCTGGTTCTATCCCGATCAAGCAACTAAAAATAGGGATCTAGGTAGGAATAGTGAAAGAAAGAGAAGGGGAAGCAACGGAGTAGAGAAATTAATCGACTAATCAGGTTCAGAATATGAAGGTTATAGATTTGAATAATGTCTTTTTTTGTATCAGTGATAGTGGACAAGCCCTTATAGAATAATAGTTTTCTTATTATTTAGCGCAAGACGGAATGAAATAGGATCGATGGAGAGATAGAGATAGAGTGTGTGTTGGTAATTGAGAAATTCCTGAAAGTCGGTGACGCATGATATGAAACTCGACGGATAATAAGCCTTGTTAAAATTAAAATCACTTATCTAGGACTCGATTTTGGTACTAATTCATAATGATCAAAGTTGAAGCATCTGCCTCATTTTGATTCTCTTCACTTAAATATCATTACTTATTCCTACGACAAGATTGAAACTCATTAATGTACCTAACTGCACACCATAAGCAAACACTCTGTTTTTTCTTTATTTAAGGTAGCTCCAATCTATATATAACGTTTGCTGGTTCTATCCCGATCAAGCAACTAAAAATAGGAATCTAGGTAGGAATAGTGAAAGAAAGAGAAGGGGAAGCAGCGGAGTAGAGAAATTAATCGATTAATCAGGTTCAGAATATGAAGGTTATAGATTTGAATAATGTCTTTTTTTGTATCAGTGATAGTGGACAAGCCCTTATAGAATAATAGCTTTCTTATTATTTAGCGCAAGACGGAATGAAATAGGGCAGATGGAGAGATAGAGATAGAGTGTGTGTTGGTAATCGAGAAATTTCTGAAAGTCGGTGACGCATGATATGAAACTCGACGGATAATAAGCCCTGTTAAAATTAAAATCACTTATCTAGGACTCGATTTTGGTACTAATTCATATCGATCAAAGTTGAAGCATCTGCCTCATTTTGATTCTCTTCACTTAAATATCATTACTTATTCCTACGACAAGATTGAAACTCATTAATGTACCTAACTGCACACCATAAGCAAACACTCTGTTTTTTCTTTATTTAAGGTAGCTCCAATCTATATATAACGTTTGCTGGTTCTATCCCGATCAAGCAACTAAAATAGGGATCTAGGTAGGAATAGTGAAAGAAAGAGAAGGGGAAGCAGCGAGGTAGAGAAATTAGTCGACTCATCAGGTTCAGAAGATGAAGATCATAGATTTGAATAATATCCTTTTTTGTATCTGTGATATTGGACAAGCTCTTATAGAATAATAGTTTTCTTATTATTTAGTGCAAGGCGGAATGAAATAGGATCGATGGAGAGATAGAGATAGCGTGTGTGTTGGTAATCGAGAAATTCCTGAAAGACAGTGATGTGTGATATCAAACTCGACGAATAATAAGCCCTGTTAAAATACATAAGTAAAACACTCTCTTTTTCTTCTTCTTTATTTAAGGTAGTTCCAATCTATATATAGGGTTGTTAGACCTAATGAGTGTTGGTTCTATCCCGATCAAGCAACTAAAAATGGGAATCTAGGTGGAATAGTGAAAGAAAGAGAAGGGAAAGCAGTAAGGTAGAGAAATTAGTCGACTCATCAGGTCCAGGAGATGAAGACAACAACTTTGAATAATGTCCTTTTTTGCACTGGTGATATCAGGTCTAGGAGATGAAGACTGCAAATATGAATAATATCTTTTTTTCATACCCGGTGATATTGGACAAGGTCTTATGGAATAATATTTTTCTTATTATTTATTGCAAGATAAAATGAAATAGGGCCGATAAAGAGATAGAGACAGATTGTGTATGTTGATACTCGAGAAATTCCTAAAAGGTAGTGGCACATGATATGAAACTCTGTGAATAATAGGCCCTGTTAAAATTAGTTTCACTTATTTATGGCTCGATTTTTGGTACTAATCCATAACGATCAAAGTTAAAGGACCGCCTTTGATTCCCTACACTTAAATATCATACTTATGCCTACGACAGATTGAAACTCATTAATGTACCTAACCGCACATCATAAGCATTCTTACTAAAATCAAAACCCTAATTAGGCAAAAGTATATACACCAACATATAGATCTCGTTCCCTCCCCTCCCCTCCAAAATTAGATCTGACTAGAAAGTCATTTAAAACTTGATCGAAAAATCAATTAATATTGAAAAGGCTATAGAGTTGATTACTAATCTAGTTTGAAAGGCTCGTTAAAATTAATCTCCCCTTATAGAATTAACATTGTACACAATATACGCACTTCTTTATGTGATGTTTATCTTGATAATTATAGAGTAACGTTTTATATTTATTCTTTAGCACATATATTTATTTTTGATCTTTTTAATGCTTTGAATTAAAAATATTAAGAAGAAAAATATATTATATCCCAATCAAATCAAAAAATCTATAAGTGTGAGAATTTTAAATTCTTACCTCCATGAGAAAGATGATAAAAGAAAGATGGAGGATAAGTTAAAGTGATGGAATGGATGGAGGTGTCCTTAGGAGTGAATAACAAATAAACAAAATGTATAGTAGTTAAATGGTGGAGCAATTTGTGAAAAGACAAAAATGTCCCTGTATTTGATGTGTTGGTAGGGATATTTAGGAGAACTATATAAGGCGGTTATTAGATCAACGCTGATTCTATCCGACCAAGCAATCAAAACTGAAGACCTACCTAATCACTTGAGATGTACTTTTTTGTAACGGTGCTATTGGATAAACTCTTACGGAATAACAATTTTCTTATATTTTAGCGCACGACGAAATGAAATAGGACAGATGGAGAGAGAGATGATAATCGAGAAATTCCCGACAGTCAGTGACGCACGATACAAAACTCGATGAATAATAAACCATGTTAAAATCAAATCACTTGTCTAGGACTCAATTTTGATACCCGTTCATAACTATCAAAGTCGAAGCGCCTACCCCACTTTTCTTCATATAAATATCAAATTTATGTCTATGACAAGATTGGAACTGATTAATATACCTAATTCGTACATCACAAGTTGCGCTCTTACTCAGATCGAAACCCTAAACGGAAAAAATGTATATACACAGACATATAGATCCCCTTTGTTCCCTAAAATGCATCTTTTTTCCAATTTTGCAAACACTCTTTCCCATTTTTTTTCATCTCTCATTCGTTAGATTCTTTGTGTTACACGTATCTTAATAGTTATACGGTATAATTAATTTCTAGTCTTTTTTTTTTATGTTTTGCATCAAGAAAATTAATAGGAAAAATAAATTACATTCCAAGCAAATCAATAAATTTATAAAAATTCTTACCTCCATGAGAAAAGGAATTTGAAGGATGAATTGAAGTTGATGAAATGGATGGAGATGAACTCTTGTGTGCTAATTTTTTGGCCAATGTCCTTTGAAGTGAATAATGAATAAGCAAATATATAGTCAAATAATAGGGTATTTTGTCAAAAGACAAAAGAGTCCCTGCATTTGATGTGATGATAGGGACATTTAGGGAATTAAAGTAGGTTTATGAGATATCTGATCTGTCCGGTTAAGTTATCAAAATCAACTTATTTTGAGAAGTAAATTTTGTTATTCTTTTTTTTTTTCAAAAATATCTTTGTTATCTTATGCTCGATTTATATTTTTGAAAATTATTTTCTAAGTGTCGAATTACAAAAATATATATATAATTATCATGTATATATTATTCAACAAGGTGGCTTAAACAGAAATAGTTAAAAACACTTATTTTTGTTAATAAATTAATATTACTTT
>JACEIK010000720.1:219440-262969 GCA_018107945.1 Datura stramonium
ATAAATACTATATAGATAAGAGTATTGGAAGGACCCTTCTTTTGGTTACTGGGATTATGAAATAATCTCCATATATCACGGCTTTTTGGTCAAAAACACATCAGAAATATCACGATTTTTTGAATTTCATACCTGAACTAACAGGTGTGCGAGTTTCCTACCTGAACTATCATCAAGTATTTATCAAAACACACCTCAACTATCACTTGTTCACTTTTCCTACCATCAAGTGATAGTTGAGGTGTGTTTTGATAAACACTTGGTGATAGTTCAGGTAAAAAAACTCGCTCACCCAATAGTTTATGTATGAAACTAAAAAAATAGTGATATTTCAGGTGTGTTTTTCACCCTTCACTCTATAGCTAAATGTTCAATCTCCAAACCTTTCAATTCAAGACAAAAGCAAATGACAGATAACCACACACAAAAAGAAGTGAAGTTCAATTAATATTTTCAAGAGCTAAGTCTATTAATTCAATAAAACAGTGTTCAGTGAGAAAACAACATCATTCATTTACACACACAGCCATCACCTTGACAGCTTAGGAACTAACTACTAGTACTGAGTTCAAGAGATTTCCTTGGTTTCAAGGGCTGCAATTTCTTTGACAACTTGTGCTTTGTCAGCCTCAAATTGCTCATCCTCTGTAAGATAAGTAAAGATAAAGAGTTAGGAATACTGTTTCTTTTTTGGGATAACTGCGGTGTCCAAGCCAGCTTATGCGCATAAGACTAAGGAAAATTTTGAGGCATCCTTTCATAAGATACAGCTCTGGGTTCATATTTATTGTGCATGTAACATATTCTTGTACCTTTGTCAGTCTTAAAGTCGGCAAAGAGGCGCAGAAGCTTGCTTCTGTTTGCGACAAGGATGCTAACAATATCTGAAGGCTTGTTCTTGTTTGCAGCAAATAACTGTAAAAGTTGTAAGTCAGAGACAAAGCCGTTGCTAACAGAACAGTCAGCACTGGTAAATATGGAAAATGTCAAAATCAATAGAGAGTACCTTGAAAACATGGAATGCTTCTATCTGGATGCTTTTGCTTGACTCCTGCAAAAGGAGGAATTCAGCAATCAACAAAAGTTGACAGCAATTCAAGAAGATAATTTGATGGCCTAGCCATTTTTCTTGGTGCTAGGCTTTTCAGGTCATCAGCTAAAGTGATGGGGAAAGGAGCCGCACAACTTTCTCTATCCTCGTAAAACTTACCACTCTGCCCCAGCAAATGTTTATGCATGTTCTAAGAGGTCAACTTGTAATCACTCTAAAACCACATGTTGTTCACTGAAACAACTCATTGTGCCACACTGGTGAAGTCATGGATACTGTTTAAGGTGGCAATTTGAGACCCTAGTTTCTTAACTTGTTCACATGAGTGAGTGATATATTCAAATTCAAGTCTATTTGCCCAAAGCAAAAAGTGGTCCATCTAATTTTACTCATTTCACAAGTTAACGATTTGTCCATTGGGTTAAGTTGGACTTAACACGCACAAAAACTTGATCTGGTGTTGCAAAGCAAATATCAACTGCAACCGTTTCATCATATATATGGTAAAGCCCCCACTAGCCACAAAATAGGAAGACAATAAAATCAAATGCACCAAAAGAACTAAAGAAACTTCAAGTGAATACAAGATTAAAGAATAAAATAGAATGGCGGTCCGGAAGAGAGGGCTGAAATAAGAACAATGCAACCAAATATAGCTCAATACCCTGAGAAGATTCATGAGGATCCTTAAGTTGTCTCTTGAACTAACGTAACGTGTCATTACTGCAGAATTTGAGCGGTCAAGCAGGATATCTCCCAACAGCTGCAAAAGTAAAAACAGACATCTTTAAAGACTAAAAGAAAAACAACGAAAAAGGGATTCCTTTCAGGCTACAAGTCACAACTGCTTAAATAAATTGTAAAGACTCACTGTGTGAAGGAATTACAGAAAGACTCCAGAACTATAATGACCTTCAGTGATGTATAACAATATGAATTTCCATAAAAAGAAATGACAAGAGCTTGAATAAATGGAAAAAAAACTGAACCGCTGGAAATTTCTCCTCAAAGTCAAAAGGTTCTGTTTCCCGTCAATCAACAGATTGAATCTCTCCGTTCTAGTGAAACAGTAAAACTGCTTAATTCTGAATACGTGAATTTCATTCAAGTTTCTCTTATCCAAGCCCCTCAATTCCTCTTCCCTGCTTTAATCATGGAAAGAGGATTCTGCTAACCCCAACGCAAAAGGTACATATAAAAGTGTTTTCTAAGGAAATTACGATGTCAACTACGAACACAGCCCTGAGTAAAGGAAAATGCAAAAGAAACTCTTTCAACAAAATGAGGATCAGTATACAAGGGATAGAGAAAAATTGTATGTAATATGAGGAGGGCTTGAGGTAGAAAATGCACATCAAACATTTATGAGCCACTATGTACTTGGTTCCACTGAGATACTTCCCCAAAGATGTGAAAAGTTTCTGAAGGAACATAACTTTTTCCGGAAGTATATTAGTCAGCACAAGTTGTCTACAAGAAGAGTGGAGGCTTCCCTTACCTTGATGGCTTGCCTTCTGGTGATGTAATTACTGGACTCGAGCAGTTTTGAGTTATACTCGGCAAAGAACTAAAAGCAAAACCAGCACAGAATAAGTTCCTCGTGATTGATTTATCAAAGCAAGAGTAATTGATGAGAAAATCTAACAAGAATACTGGAAAAAGCTATAAGTTAAAAAAAAAATACCATACAGATACAATTTGAACACATTTATGTATCAACCATTAAATCCAAGTACAAAACAGTGAAGTTCATGTAGCTGACACCAAAATCCTCCTTACCCCTATCCTTCAGATAATAACAGTTGATCCTAATCATCCCTATCCTCAACTGCATAAACTTGAGTGAAAGGAAAAGGGCAGCAACAAGAACAAACTCTAAGGTTCTTAACAAAACATCTCTTTCCAATTACATGTCAAAATTTTAGCACCCCTTTGTTGATGATGGAAAGGTGTGGCAAGAGACACCATTGGGTGAAAGCAAGAGTTTCTAAGATAACAAAGTACCTGATAGCCATGAAGCCCCAAAAAATAAAGGTAAAAAGTGCATAAACTGAGTGCTCCATCTGTACTAAGAGAATCATTTCATTGTAATAAAGAACATAATAGTGTCAACGGGTAAAACACGTTGAAGTATCTTGAGAGCATAGTTTCATAAATCAAAGCTATAAGAAGCAAGAAATTTCTAGAGGATAACTTTTAACTATAGTTCACAAAACAAGCTTGAATGTGTACAACTGAAATACAAGCAGCAACAAGTTCATAGAGAACTCCTGGTAACAATGGTATAAACAGTTCACTTGCATGTGTACAATAATAAGCAATTAGACAAATATACTAAATCTATTACCCAGTCATAATTCTTCGAAAGAAACTCAGCTACTGTTGATTTGTGCCTTGTCAAGAGTTCCTGCCAAAAAAAATTCCAACCAAATTGGGATAATGCCGTATTAGGCATGACAAACAACTCTTATGAAAGAGTGAAAGCTTCTCAAAACAAAAATAAATATGTCAAGACCACCATTAGCTTTGGAATGATCATAGTATGACCAATCTACTGAATTTCAGTAGGAATTAATCCAGCAAGTTCTTACTGCAGACACTAAGAAGGCCCAATCATTTGATTTGATAAAAGCATGCTAACCACATCTTGTACAGACAAGGGCGTCGTGTGGAGTACAATTGGCTTCTTTTTCCTACTTTTCTCAAGAGGTCTGCTAGTGCATAGGGAATAAGATTGATGCCATACTTGCTTAAATAGCCATTGAAATGACAATAGAATATTTTCAGGGAACAACGATTATCTATCAGATATTCATTCCATTAACATAATTAAAAGGACCCAACCTTAAAAGTTGCAGCGGCATCAGCAGCAATGTCAAAATTTGGCAGCTGAATATAATCAAAGAACTTCTTCACATGCTCTGATTCCAAGACATACCTAACAACAGAAGCACGCATATAACTTCTCAATACCTATCAATTCAAATGATATATAGTTGATATATATCAATTCAAATTGATATATCAATTCAAATGAACAACAGTCAAAAGCAAAATGCTTACTGATTCCCCCACCCACCCGGAAAAAAAAGAAGAAGAAGAAAAAGTGCATCAGATAGGTTCATGTGATTCACCTTGCAACAATTTGGTGTCGAATGCATTCCCTTAGCATTGTACCATAATGCAAAGCCATATCTGTATTCTCATACCTAAACGATAGGGAAAAGAATCATCAGAAATCCATATACAAATAGCCAAAAGATCTTTCCTTCCTAGGAAACAAATTTCGTAACAGAAGGTATCCTATCAAGGCTTTTAAAATGGAAAAAAACATCCTACCTCAGCCCCATATGTGAATAGTTACTTTGATTACAACAACGCCTCAATCCCAAACAGTTGGGCTCGGCTATATGAATCCTCACCAACTCTGTAGCTCTATTTAAGCTTATCTCAGGCCAATATTATACAAAATAAAAAATAAATAAAAGTAATAGAAATTCTCTATATTTTTTACTGGTATATACAAGGATAAAGGAGACCTTAAAGCATAGGACCTAAAGTGAAAGTACTAATTAGACAAAATTATATTCCCAACTAATTGGTATCGCTATCATATATAGATCATTTTCTTCCATCATGCCTTATTTTTCACTAAATCTGTATCGATTTCAAAAGATCGTATATCTTTCCAGACAGCTTCATTCCAAGTGATCTTATATCTACTTTACTCCACTTTAACACCTTCACTCATCATGATTTCATACCTATGAACCGGTGCATCTAGAGATCAATACAGGGCATGACAAAAGTATCTCAAGCGATCTGTTCTCATTCTATCCTCGATATGATCTACTTGCACCTTCTGTTAATCTGAATGCGGTCTTTTTCAATCTTGTCTAATATTATATGACCACACATTCATCTTAGCATTCGCATCTCTGGAACGCTTATCTTGTGTATGTGTTGGACTTTAGCAGCCCAACATTCACTCTCATATAACATTGTTGGTCTTAAAAATTTTCTATAAAACTTACCGTTCACCAATGGGCATCCTTCTATCACATAGCACCCCAGCAGCATTTCTTCATTTTGACCGTCCTATCTTGATTCTATGTATAACATGTTCATCTATCATACCATTCTTATAGAACATCGAGCCTATATACCTGAACTGTTTGCATTTTATGTACGCAATCATGTCTAATCCAACCTCAACTTCACTCCTCTTAAACTAACTACACTTATCGTGCATGTGTTATGTCTTACTTCTAATTATTTTAAAATCTTACTCTCTAGAGTGCTTCCCCCCAATTCATGTTTTTGGTTTACCTTAGCTGATTTTTTAATAAGCACAATATCATCAACAAATAACATTTACTATGGGACCTCATCTTGTATTGTATTAATTAGCTCATCCATAACTAGGGTAAACAAGTACAGGCTCAATTACCATTCCTAGTGTAAACCACGGTTATGGAAAACTCTTCTATATCTCCAACTAATGTTCTCACACTAATGAGGGCTTCTTCATACATATCCGTATGGCTTTTATATGTTTATTATAATGCTTTTCTTCTCCATCATCAACCCAAAGGCCTTTCTTAGTATTTTATCTTGTGCTTTCTCAAAGGAGTTAGTTTGATTAACATATAAATTGAGGATATAGAATAAACTATTCAAAATAATTCCAGCAGTATATGCCAATTTGATTTTATTTTTAAAAAAAAAATAAAATTGGATCTGTAATTAAATTTATTAGTTCTTGAAATTTGTTCCATATATTCAGTCAATATTTTGAGATGACCAAGAGTGTCTCGGAGAAATGGTGTACCATCTTACTTCAAACAAAGTTCAATGACAAAGTATATGTCAAATGAGAACATGCAAGAGAGCTTCTAATGATTCTTTCGTTCAAATAATTTGTGATAGCTTGCCCATGCATAGGAATCAGCAATGTTTATTAGAAAAAGAAGTGCAAAAATACTTTAAACAATCAAAAAACTCATAAAATGAATCAATCTGATAATGCAGTAAACACATGAAAATAACATGCCACCATATTTGTAAACGTCTGCCACTGCTTACCCTGCTACTAATATATCCATCAGATCAATGTTTGCTTCCAAGTAATCACAAGCAATCAACCGCGATTGAACCTGCTGTCTTTGCAGATTCGCTACTACTTGAGTAACATCTTTACGAGCCTGCAAAAAGTAAATCTCCTTGTAATAGGAAGACAAGAGGATGGAAACAACAAGATCTTATGCATAATAGGGTCAATTAACATAAAAGCCAATACCAAATTATCAAATCACATGCAATGAAACCAGAAGCAAAAACTAGAGAACCAGACGATATTCTCATGAAATGCAGAAAAATGCATAAGAAAGCCAGTTGATACAATAAGATGAGGCAACATGACCAGAAGAAACTTCACGCACTCAAGGGTTAAGAATTACCTCTAAATTCAGTTTTGGAAGAATATTAATCAGCAGCCGTAGAGTGTCTTCTCTAAAAAATTCTTGAGTCAGCTGAGAACAAGCATCAGAGAGAGGTTCTGATTGACCATTCCCGTAAAGAACAGACTTTAATTCCCGAATTGTCTTGCCTAACTCCATCATCTGCAGATTCGGATAAGAAGTACACAAGTCAAATTTATAGCCAATTGGTATATGTGTATTCAATCAGAAACAGTACTACATATGGATGTTCCTTCTTTTCATCATGCAATTCACATAAATAGCACTGTTACTGGTGGGAAGAGTAAAAGATGATCTCAATGTAGAACTCCAAAACCTAAAGATAAAACCAAGTCTAAGGATGACAACAAATTTGAAAAATTGTCCGAGTACAACTAGCAAGTCCACTAAGTAACTTCTATCCACCAGTTTCATTACATTTAACCGACCAAATAAACTCGGGAGCAAGGCATAGTTGATTCACCCATTGAAGTTCTACCAATTTAAGCATCCTAGGAAAATCAAAGTAAAGATTGAATTTTATGCAGAAACAAATGATCCCAATCCAAATTTAGCTAACTAAAGACATCCAATTCTGACAATGCACAAAGCTATCCAGATTCAAAAGCATATGGCCAACAACAACAACAACAACCCAGTGTAATCCCATCAAGTAGGGTCTACGGAGGTTAGAATGTGCGTAGACCTTACCATTACCACAACAACAACAACAACAACAACACAACTCGAATCAGGGGTGGAGCTGCAATTCTGCATAGATTTAGCCTAAACCATGTATTTTTGTTAAGAAGATCCTCTTAATATATATAAATAATGTATCCAGAACCCAATAAACTGTGTGTTTCGCTAGAATTCAAAATCCATAATTCTAGCTCTACCTCCGCCTGGAATCCTAACAAAACCAAAAAAGTTAGATGATTGGTAACCATGAAATAGACAAGTACACAAGCTCATCTAAACATTACATTAATTTAGAAAAAAGAAAACGAACAAAAGAGAATATCAATTCCGTTCCATTGGAGTCCATTTTAAGATAAGTAAGATTTTAACAAACAAATCTTTTACCTTTTCTTCTCTCTTGCTCTCGCGAGTATCAGAATTACGCTGTGCATATATAAGGAGATCCCGAGTCTGACGAACAAGTTCAACAGGAGTTTTCGGCTTTGATTTAAACAATAAGCCCTTCATCTTCACCGACTTATCTCCGGCGCCGATTCTAGTCCCCGGTAACGACAAAGCTTCCGCTTTCGCTCCCGCTGCTGCTCCTTCTGCCGCCGGCGACCAGAGCCTGTTGGACCACGATCTGCTCCCGTGGCTCTGTGCACCGAAGCTCCTGTACCGCATGTACAACAGATTCCTGTTTTCAGTTGAATCTGGTTGGGCCCCACTCCCCCGAAATATTATCACGGATCTAACATTTTTTTAGTTAAGTGGGAAGCAAAGTATAAAGTTGCACACTAATATTACTCTTTTATTTAAAATAAAAAATTAAAATTAAAAATACATTATTGTGAATTTAATATATTTTGGAAAATTAAAAACAATATTCTTTTCAATATTACCCTAATAAATATTCTAAAAAGAAGTATAACCTCCCTCCGTTTTAATTTATTTATCTAATTTTAACTTGACACAATATCTAAAAAAAATAAAAATATTTTTAAATCTCAGAATCCTAAACTAAATATACGTGAAATGTATCAAAATATCTTTTTAATTTTGTGATTTCAGTTTGACATTAAAACATTTGAAAATTAATATAAAAACATAAAAATATTAAAAAAATCATAAATATAAAAAAAATAAAAATATTTTTAATTTTTTTAATTTTTTTAATTTTTTTAATTTTTTTAATTTTTTTAATTTTTTTAATTTTTTTAATTTTTTTATATGAAATTATATTATAATTTGTGAATTTTTTAAGTGTTGAAATTAATTATATAATAATATATTTTTAAAAATTAATTATAACTAATAATAGTAAATTAAAAATTAAATAAGTAAATAAATATTTACTTTTATAGGGCAAACAAGTAAAAAGTGCTCTTTTTTTAAATCATCATACATATCAAAGTTTAATTTCTAATTAATTTAATTTATATTGGATAAATTATTTAGGTTTTACAAATTGCTCGAATAAGATATTGTAAGTATAAATAGACGTCAATAATTTGATATTTATTGAATTAAATATTATTTATAAATTATGCGAATATATTATTATCGTTGTATTATTATTTACGAAACGATGAATTTAAAATGACTTAATTTAATGCTAGCATGGGATCCTGTATGATAATATTGACACTTCACGTGAAGCAACAAAATGTCCTTTTCCTCACAATCAATGACAAATTAATTTTGCCATATTCTATTGACATGAATAGTGGTGAGATAAATATAATTTTTTTTAATTTTAATTCTGCATTTTGATATAAAAAAGTTTATATTAAAAATGTTATTATTGTAAACAATCTCTGCAATATGCTTTAAAATTAACTTAACTTTAATATAAAAAGCAAACACCAAATAAATAGTCGATATCTTTATGTAAATAGTTGGACAGATTTAATATTTATTTATTTTAATCGATATATATAGATTATTTTATATATTGTATATAAATTACCATTATATTTCTGCGATTATTTTCATTTAAGCAATTTAGATGAACAGTTATTTAGTCAATTCTTCTATAATTTTGGGTTAATATGTTCTTTTGATTTTTTTTGAAAAATTCGTTGACCTCAATTAATTTAAATTTATATTGCATAAAGCCGATTAAAAGAGAAGCTAATCCCAACTAAATATTAGTAGTTGTTTTAACAAATTATAATTGTTTGAAAATATTTGATGTTTAAAAAATAAGAAAGAAAAATTCAAGTCAACCCTTACTTAAAAGAAAATACTA
The DNA here is from genome assembly GCA_018107945.1 of Datura stramonium. Taxonomy (NCBI): domain Eukaryota; kingdom Viridiplantae; phylum Streptophyta; class Magnoliopsida; order Solanales; family Solanaceae; genus Datura; species Datura stramonium. The sequence goes on from JACEIK010000720.1 coordinate 228,883, forward strand.
TTCTATTATACTAATTAGTGGAGTGTTAACAAATTTATATTATAGTTTAAATAAATATTTTAATCAGGAAAGTAAGAAATATTAAGTAATTTCTCTTATGTGTTCGGAATTTTAATAAATAGGATTATCCGATATTTATGTTAATAAAAAATAACAGAGAAAATAATTAGGATAAAATAAATATGAACATTCAAATATTTGATGCACTAAATCTTTGATTAGTCGGTCAAGATGTCTTAGTGGTGAAACGATAGACACGCGAGACGTGAAATTGGTAGATTAAATTTCAAATTCGAAATTTTAGGATCAAAATTCTTTTCTTTGAAAATATTGCTTCTAAAGAAGTTAGAATCTTACAATACCTAAATTTAAATTAACTACCCAAATAGGAAATAAAAATAAAAGTAAGGTTAGTCAATTAAAAATAGTGACATTTTCTTTTAGTTATCTACTAAATTTTGGAAATATTTATGTTAAAATCAAATTATTTGTATCACAGTTGCAAAAGTCATTATAGTAATATACTTTTAATAAGATTTTCTTAAATCACCTCGTTATAGCGACACTTTAATACAAAATTTTCTTTATATCCTAAAATTCAAACAACTTCTGCTTAATATGATGAGACCTTAATCATCCCACTACGAGACGCATTTGATTAAATAGTGACACTTACTTGCACCATTCAATGAACTTCTTAAAGTCATCTAAGAAAAAAAAAATATTGATAATATATTTTGATATTATAACTTCAACATGAAAGGCAGAATAATAGCCAAAAAGGAGAAAATACAGCAGTAAACAGGAAAAACAAAAACAAATAAAAAACCGAAAAGCCGCCTAAAGTATTTCGCGTTCCCGCAGAGAATTTGAAAATTTGAAAAAAAAACTCATACGATTTTACAATTTTTTGGAAGGAAGTGAGGTTCTGTAATTCTCCACGGCTTGTCCCAAACTACCGCCAAATACTTACTGCCGGTACGACGACCGCCGTCTTTGGCGGAGATTACCAGCCAGTAGTGGGTGCCGGCGACGACTTGATGTTCTCCTTTCACCACTCGTTTAAACACCAAATTGGATTCGGACTCCTTGTTGTGCTGATCCACTGCGAATTTCCCGATCTCACTACATGACGGTCCCTTTGTGTCAGTTATAGGGTCCAACCGCCTAGTAAACCTCCTTTTCCGCCGCCGAGTGAGGCTGAGGCGTGGAGGAAGAAGGAAGCGATCACCACGGCGCCGAGAGCTCCAGCGAGAATACAGTTGGGTGATGGCCATTTTTTTGTGTGTAGAGGTTTTGAGAATTCAATGCAAATTTGGGAAGAAAATGTTTGGCTGGTGCACCTTATTAATTGAGATCACGGCACGTAGAGAACGAATTGTGGTGCACGTGACTTGCTTCCTGCATTTGCTCCCATGCTGAAGTTTATATAAGTCCGGGAGTCAAACGTTCATGGGTACATATAGGGTTCATGCTCACGGGTGGAGTTTTGTATTTTGGCTTATATTTATTATATAATGGCTTCCAAGTGAGATGCGGGAGGTAGAGTCACAATCTTCGCCTTGAGAAGAGAGAACACATTTAGATAAGTAGTTACAATACATTTGGTCTAAATTTGATTCGACACAAAAAATTTTAAAAAATAATTTAAATCTTATGGTATTAAACTAAAAATTCTTTTAATGCTACAAAATACTTTGTTCAAGCTGGAGAGAGCAATTTCAGCAGATGTCATGGAGAACTGATTGTAACAATGGAGGCTTCCCCAGATGGAATTTTATTCTGAGATTGGGTGCACTTGGAAGAGTAAATGCCAGGGATAGATTAGTCCAGTGGGGTTTAACTACAAATCAAATTTGCCCTTTGTGTGAAAAGAAACCTAAAAGCTTGAATCATCTGTTTTTTGTTGTAGGGGTATCTACTGAAATGGCTGCAATTACTGAAGGCAGAGTCCTCAGGTTGTGATCAAGCTCATCATACAGGACATTCCCACATACTGACTACTAAACAGGCCAGAATTGCATTATGGCTGAAGGACTACAGTTTCTATTCTAGCTAGAAATTGTTTGTGTTAGAAACTTAGAATGTTGATTGCTTTTCTTTGTTATTTTGTTCCAATGATCCTTAGTTAAAGGTAACTGTGGGGGCAATGATTCTTGTCCAACAGTTCACTTTTTTCATTGCTTTGTAATGTTCATTTATGGTAATGAAAATGTTAGTTATCAAAAAAAAAAAACCTAAAAATATGTGTAATGTATCAAAATATTTTGAAGTTTTTGTGATCTTAAATGTTCTTCTGAAACATACTAAGTAGTAAGAAGGATGATAAAGACAGCACATTGAAATAGAAAAGAGTATGTGTTCTTTTTTGGCTTAATATATGTACTGTATATTTTTGTAATTACGATGTCGATCAGCTTGTACACACCTGATTAATTGCATGAAAGTGTGTACCTCCCACCAAAACATACATAGTAACCTCCTCCCACCAAAGCAGATAAAAAGAAAAATCATTTAATATTTTTCTCCGCAAAAATTTAAACGTGATTTCAAAATCCACAATCCGCTTAATTAACCACCCTTTAGGTTTTCATATACTTTTTAAGTTTTAACCTAACCATCTTAGTTTGACAAGTAAAATAATAATATATATTGAAATCTTAAACATAATAATCTCACACAAAACACTTCACAATATACATATATGATAGTGAAGACGTTACCAAGATAAGAAAGAACAAGCAACCTTATTGATTAGATGAGAAAGTTTAGGAGGTAGTAACTCTTCTTTCTCTTTCTTTTCTTTCTTTCTTGTGTGAGGTAGCCAACAATGAATAATAGAACGTATAAGTATAATCTCACAAAGTGAAATTTGAAGAGGATAAAACGTACACGGACCTTATATTGCATACAAGAAGTAAAATAAGAACAAATGTCAAGAAGGAAAAAAGGACACTTGTAAAGCTAAAAAGTGGAAGAATGACAAGATATTCACTCCTAATATGAAAATATCATCTTAACCAATATACCGACCAATAAAATGTACAACCACAGACCAAAGTTTAGCTCTCAAAGTAGAATTTACACACCATAGACAGGCTAATAACATACAGGAAATATCACTAGTTAGTTATTCATTGTTTTTAACTATCATTAACTATTGATTCTGGGGAGCAACATTTCAATTTTGACTAGCTAAGCCAAATAGAATAGATCCAGAGCAAACAAAAACCAGAATTAAACAGTGATAAGCAATGAAATTACCTGTCTATTAACTGTATCAAGAATGGGGGCAGTCCTTCTTAACTTCAATTGTACGATTTGCTTTCCTTGACTGACATTTTTGCCATGATCTTCATCAGAAAGCTGCTCCACAATCTTCTGCCTCCTCCTCCACAATACTATCTTCTATTTCTCTCTTTTTGTTGTTCATTATGTCTGAATGACAGTATTCACTGCATAAGAAATCATTTATTAGTAAATACTGTCTCTATCTACCATTTTACCACTAAGGAAATTGAGAAAGAACTAGAACTAAACCAAACCAGAAACTAAAACTAGCACTAAGTACATCAATTTAACATAAATGAGTCATTTAGAATTATCTCCATGTTTTACCATTAGCAGGTCGAGCATGTCCATCCATTCAATTTGATCCGTAAGTAACTCATATGCATAAAGTAACCAAACTTAAAACAAAAGGAAACAAGTCATGATAAATTGTTTTGCAGACAAAGGACAGCCTAGTGATCGATAAAGTGGACCGGGGTTCAAATCTCCCAGCAAAGACCAAAAAAAATCGTGATTTCTACACAATTGTTTAAGCATTTCTATCTTTGGCGGGGCATAGCAAGTACTTGGTAGGATAGTCAACAACATATCAGTGTAGTACTACAAAGTGGAGCACAGGGAGGATGGAAATTTGTATAAGGCTGCCCCACCTACCTCGAGAGGTAGGGAGTTGTTTCGATAGACCCTCGGCTCATGAAAAAACGAGTCCAACGCAATCCCTAGAAAAGAAATGACGAAAGTATAAGAAATATGAGATAATAACAAAAGTAATAGATAATAACAGAACAAAAACTACAACAAAATAAAATGATAATTAGGTATAAGGCATCATTAGGTAGTAACAGAAATCGAAAGGCAAAAAACTACGGGAACGTAAAGCGATGCCTTTGCTACACTAACCTAATATGTGTGCTTCCTCACCCTTTTATACAGGTCACATCTTCAATAAGCTGAAACTGCAATGACCTCTCCTCAACACTTCTTCCACCTAACGTTACCATCCATACTCTAACCTCTCACACCTCCGCACTAGTCATCAATTATTAATGAGCATAAATCAGGTAAAACATCTGGTGAACTGGTTAACGTTTATGCACAGTTTCTTCTGGTGCTAAAAGGTTTTGCTATGATAGTCCTTACGTATAGGAATCTAAATAGCCCTTTATCACCCGGTAGGATAGTCGAAGAGCACAAATATTGCATTAACACCACATAAACTTTAAAAAGTCATGATTGATCCTTCCTTAATAACAACAAAATCAGGACGATGCAACACAAACAAGGAGAATAAAATCATAAATCATATAATACATTATATATATTTATATATTAGGATTTTTGCTTCACGGAGAGAGAGAACGGAAGAGACAAAGATGAAACTTACAAGTTTATGAATCGATTTCGCCGGAGAACGGGAACCGAAGAGTTCGCCGGAGAAGTTCGTCCGAAATACAGCAAATCGCAATCAATTAGAATTGGGCCGCGTAGAGCTCCTATTTATAGATGAAGAGTAAAACTAGTTTCCTAGTAAATTATGCTAATTTTTAGAAGGAATTTTAGTTATTATATTAGCTATTTGTTTATTTTTACTTATTATATTTCTTTTTTTTTTTTAAATTTTTAATTAATATTTTAATATTTAAAAATTTATAAATTAAATTTGAAGTACCTAAATACTATAAAATGAGCAAAACAGAATTTACTGAAGTAAAGTTATTTTATAAAAATTATAACGGGCCAGTGAAAAGACTACTCACTAAAAATAGATTAGAAAAAAGAATTATCATTACAGAATTATTCAAGTTGAATTATATTAATTTTTATCCTTAATTGAAACACAATATATAAAAAAATAATTTAACATTTTTTAGTGAGAGATAGATTCCTACTAGTAAGTCAATTTTTTTTTCTTTTGTCATATTTTATTTGCAAATAAAGTTGGTTAAACACACGAGTAGCGGTGAAATGGATAGAATTTTTTTTACTCTTAATTATAATCTTTGGATTCGTATCTTAACTGTGAAAACAATTGAGAAAGCGTTTAAAATTGGCCTCAAAATTTGGGGAAGAAGCCAGATGAAAATTGTCTAACTAATCAAGAGTTCTCGATATATACTCTTTTATCCTAATTCGGAGGGGAGCATTACTTGAGATCATTTCATTTTAGGTTTAATACGTACATGTTTCTTAAATTTTGTTAGTAAATTGAAACACTCAATTTATAATAATTGAGTATACGAATATGATGTGATGTAAGTATTACACTTTTAATTCAATTTTTGAATTTCTTTTTCGTGTATTCTAGCTAAGTTAACCATAATAAATATATCATATCATTTAATTATACATATCAGCCTTAATTGAAACAAATCTGAAGTTTTACGGCTTGTTGAGGCTAATGCGTATAACTAAAGAAGGTAACATTTTAAATTGTTAACTTATTACGTAATGTCACTTGAGAACATGAACAAATTTAAACCAAAAGTGTCTAATAAAAATATTTTATCGTAATATTTAGGTGCTCCCGATTAGAGCAGAGCCGTAGTTCGAATATCTAAATGAAATTTAGTAGCCAGTTTGAGCAGATTTTTTTAATGTATTAAGCCTTCATTTAAAAGTCCTCCATAGCTTTACATGATGTTTTGTCATAAGAAAACACTAAGGAACCAAAAGCCTTCTTGAGATCATGACTAATTGTGCCAATGGATGAATGTCAAGTTTCAATAAACAGAAAGAAAAAGTCCTCTAGGGCTTTGTGATGCAGTGGTAAGAGCACAATGCATGATGTACAGGTTGAGCGCGCACATCACAAGTTTGAACCCAATCGCGAACAAGAACCTGATATTTCAGTGCAAAAGGATAGAGGGGCGGACCAATTATTCACCAGTTTCGAAGATATCTCGATTACCAAAGGAAGGGGAAGTAAAGGTAGAAAGTGGGTGCTTCAGGCAGCAGAAAGATGCAAAGAAGTAAGTCCAAAGAGAAATGTAGCCAAAGACAGCAACCTTGAAAATCTTTTATTTGGAAGGTAAAATAGAAGGATGCAAAACCATAGTATGAAAGATCAAAATTTGATCAACAAGATTCTCTCTTTTTTATTCTCAAGATATCTCAGTTTCTGGACATTCAACTAGAAAAAAACGACAATATCTATACCATGAAGAGAAGAGAGAAGAGAGGAAAGAAGGCTCAATGTTAATCAGTCATGGCAAAGAAAGCTCAACTTTATTCAATGATACTCAGCTCTTAAGAACCTAACTGCTAAGTTAACTCCTCCACACCATTGAATAATCAATTGCAGCAAAATGTTATCTTTTTTCCTCTTCTCGGGAAAACTATTGGACAAGACGGACAAAAATTATGAAGAATGAAAACAAGAATAGTCTTGGTTGACAATTCCAAGCAACATCTGTTTTTATCATTGCCTGCCACTCTTTCTTGATATCAAATGTGTAGTTGATCTCCAAATAGCACTTGTTATGTCATCAGAACTGAAACAAGAAAGAGGAAAAATTTAATTAATACGCGTAGAACAGCCTCTAGAATGATGCCTGTCAGATGCACAAGCTTATGTGATATATCATATTTGGAGAGCTAAAATCTGGATTGTTCGGGGGAATCACTGTAAATACAGACATGGTAGTGATAGTGTGATACAGATTAGATAGAATTTGTTGAAGTTAGATTTACTTAGGCTGTCTAAGAAATCTCAGAGATGCAGTAGGTTGTTACAGAGATTCGTTGCGCAATTAGTTTCTTGTGTTGGAGGCCTAATACTCATAAATAACACCCTTCCTAGAAGGTGGTTGTGACGTTTAGGTGCTCTTTAGGTGTTTTGGTTTGGTCCAATGGTAATATTTTACAGTTGTTACCCAAAAAAAAAGAAAATATCTAAAATGCCTTCTTGGTGCATGTTGCTCGAACTCTTCAAAAATGCCACTATGTGCATGTCGGATCCTCAAGTAGTACATTTTTGGCGGATCCAACACGGATGCAACAGAATTTTGGATATTCCGAGCAACACGGGCTTCAGGTGCATACTTGAATCAAAATGTAAACATGAACCAACTTCAAAGAAATTTGTTTTTGGTATTATAGCAGCTCGACTTGATGAATCAACCTCTAGAATAATAAATTTATGTCCTATCCATAAAGATGAAAGGAAACGGAACTGGTACAACTGATTCCCTGATATGGGATAAAGTAAGGGATTTAACTTATATACACTGAAATTTTAACTTGTTGCATCAAGTAACTTGCCTTTTTTCCAAAGTTACTAATTCCACTTTTTAGGGATGGTTATCTGTAGTTATCATCTAGAATACATATACTGATATACATTGTCAGTGTCAACGTGATAAGTTAAACTGTTTAAAGTTAGAGGACCATATGCAAAATACTGAAGTCTTGGTTGGTCCATAGTATTAAAGCACACATAATATTCACAAATTCAACAGTGATAATCCTCTGATTGTCAGTATTAAAGCATGTAAAGTATGAGGCCAAAGTCAAATAGTAGGCGGAGATTGTTTTCAGAGAATGCAAGGCAGAAGATAATCACCTTTGTCTTTGCTGAGTAAGAGCCTCTTGCAAACATGCCAGAAGGGGTAGTTTCCTCAGGCATTTCATGTGTATAAGGCTCCGATTGAGGACTGAAGGCCCCAATCATCTGTTTTGTGCTGTCAACTGAAATAGGTTTTGTGAAAAGGAAAAGGCATTTGATCAGAAACATCTTAAAATAAGATGTCTTTCTTCAAAATGGTACATTCACATGAGATAGAGACAGCAAATTATAGCTAGTACCTTTGATACCAGTTTTCCAAACTGTGTTTGTGTGTTGAGCCTGTCACTATATTATTGGTGACTTGAATGAGAATTTTAGGCTGTATTTGCTCCTTCTTTCCAGTGTAAACCATGGGCTCTTGGGATTCCCATCCTCGGGGATCGGTAGAACGATATCAGATCTACCAGAGTTTGATTTCAAGGCTCAAGATCTTCACGTCTGGATCCAGGGATTCTATAATATTAAAGCAGTGCATAAAATGTCAGAATTTCTGTCGAAATACTTCTTCCACAGTCATCAAGACTTTAGTAATCTCAAAATGTCCATGAAAAGTTCTTAGGTGTAGTTTTGAAGAAAATTGAGTGTACTAATAAGAACTAAATTACGCATGCATATAGTGAATTTTTGACCTTTTCTGCTCCACATATTACAACTGACAGCCACTCAGAAGTCAGAAGCAGCAGTTAAAAATCACTTCAGAAAATAGTATCGGGACTTATGACAGAAAAAGAAACGAAAATCTGGTGCTGTGAGTTGAGAAATAGTATTAACACTATGTATAAATATTCAGTCATCTATACCTATGCTTCATAAGGGGTGGTCCAGTATCAAAATTCTATCTTCGCTACTGAAATTCGTGAAGATGTAAATCCAAGATGAAAAGAAACGCTCTTCTCACTTGAAGATCACAGCAGAAATGTTGACTAATTTGTTTCTATGACTCAAACACGCAGACAATATGCTTGGGAGCTATCAGTAGTCATATCTTATTCTCTGACACTGAATATTATCAAGATGGAAGTCTTCCATGCAAATAAAACCTATTCTTAAGGTCCTAAACAAAGCATTTACCAGATGATTAGTCAAACTGCAAATATTCCTACGAAACAGAATCCACGAAATCCTTTTATTTTCTTAATACCGCAAGGAAAAGGTGAAGACAATAGCGGACATTTCACGAGAAGGATTTGAAGCTGGAGCCCTTGCTCTCCGAAGACAAATTAGAAATGTAGAAATATGAAGTCACACCGTTTGTTGTTAAATATGACATTCCAAAATGCAATCAAGTGATCAATTAATCAACTATCCCCTAGTACCAATTCTTTGGGGTCGGCTATACAGATCATCTGCATTTGTTTCGTTCTATTCAAATCCACTTCATTCTCCTTACTAAACATATTCCAAAATGAAATCAACCAAGAGAACTTAAAACTATTATATCTTTATCATGCCTTACATGAGCTAAACCGCAAATGTAGGGAAAAGAAAAGGACCATTACTTGAAGGTAACATCCACAAGGATCACATTTCTATTTTCTGGACATATAAAAACCCCATATCATACAATATATTTACTTCAAACTGTCAGTTATCATGAGGATAGTCATCCACATCATAAACAAGAAAAGCAAGATCTCAAATTCACATGCTAGTTCAGGCAGAAAGATCTTAATGATCTATATATGGATTACTCTTTCCTTTTATAGGAAATTCCACAAAGTTCATTCATGCAGCAAATCTTGAAACAAAAAGAATGGTTACCTCCAACAGAATTGATATCCACACTTCCAAGAAGCTGCTCCTTCCACCTTCTCAAACTCTCATCATCCTAAAATGACAAAAGAATTGAAAAACATAACCAAGCATTAACACAAAAAGAAAAAGAAAAACATTTGTTTGAAAAAAGACAGAAGGTACAATCTTTACAACTATGAATATCCCACTTCTTCATTTAAATATGATAAATATGCCATCTTTAAAGAGGACAGAGGGAAGGAGAATTTCAGAAAGCACCTTATCCTTCTGGGTGTTCTTTGAGAGTGCATTGTGGACCCAACTCTATCTTGGTATTAGTTTCATCTTCTTCCTCATCCTCAGGTAGTGTAAAGGAACTCTCACTCATTTGCCTGCTAACATTTCTCTCACCAGGCTCATGCTCAATCTCAGAATCAGACTCAGCAATAGGAGTTGCAGTTCCCCCTTTACCCTCCTTATCAGAATCCATAGCTGCTGCTAATTTTTAACTTTTTGGAGTCACAAACAAACCCAACAGCCAAAAGGACAATTCTTGACAAGAAAAAACAAAAAGGGCTACTAGTCTTGCTCAATCAGAATAACAAGAAAAGCCCAAAACATGAAGAGACCCAAAAAAAGAATCTCCCTTTATTGGAAAACAAGAAAATGGGGTCATAGAGAAATGGTTAGGATGAGTGAAAATGAACAAAAGAATCCCAAGGAAACGGATACCCAAAAAGGATAATGCAGCTAAGAAGAAAAGACAAACAAGAAAAAGACATAGATGAAAGAGAGGGAGAGGGAGAGAAATATGGAGAAAGAATTGAGGGGGGTGTTTATTTAAGGAAAAAAATGTAATGTGGTGATCCGAAGATTGTGAGGATTAAAATGAAAGAAATGAGAAATAAGGGAGAGAAAGAAGGAGAAAGAGATAGTGGGGACGTGAAGGTTCACCAGGATTCCATGAAGAAAAAAATTATGATGAGTTTTAGTTTAGGTCTTTAGGATTTGGTGGGTGATAGAAGCCCCTTTGACTTCTTCATATTGAAGAATTAAAATAATATAGTATGTAGTAATACATTTTTAAAAGAATTCCACGTGTACATGTATTCGTACTTTGAGAGTTAAAGTAATGTATTCGCATCGAAAAGTCCCATTTTAGAACCTAAAGTTTTCATATTCGCACCGAAAAATTTCACTTTGGGGATAAATCTTTCTATTAAAGATGACTTTGTATTTCGGGCTCGGATTCGAGACTCTGATTAAAAATGGAGAATTACTTTCCGCTCCATAATAATATTTTGTATTAAATAATATCTAATACAATAAGTTAAACGTTTGAAGATAATACAAAATAAATAAGCATTCCCTCCGTTCATTTTTATTTAAGTGTCATAGGTCGTTTGAGTTAGCTAACTATAAATAGATAGATGAGTATTTTTAAGTGATAAAATGTCACACCCTAAAACACAGGAGGTACGATTGGTATTCGGTGACTCAGCAATCGAAAGAACTGCGCAACTAACCAACCAACAATCGACAAGTGCGGCGACGAGGCTCGGCACCAAATACTATGCTTGTGGTAAAAAATCGGTTAATCATGGGGTTTACTCTGACTCTATAACGAGGCGCCTTAAAAGCCATGCCCAGCACACCACGGATCGACAAGGCCAAACATGAGAATAGCTTGTACAATAGGGCCAACGTAGTACAACAATCCAAAATAAAAATTTACGAACCTCTAAGAGTTGATAAGATGATATATTGTCAAGGCAGGCCCGACCTATCCAAAATATACATATGTATACAAAAGACAAAACAATAGGTAACTTCGAGCAACATGGAGCTTACCAACGGTTAGAACTCAGCTCGACTATGAGAATCCCAATCTACTTGTCGATCGGCACACGGAGGCGTATGGCACCCCCGAGGCTCGGGATAGCCGATGCAGAAGAATTTCTGCGGCGTGTAGCATTGTGAGGAAAGATAAGATACAGTCAAATCATTATAACGGTCATTCGTTATAATAACATTTCATTATAACGGCACGATTTTCTCAAAATAGATTTTTCATGTTATATTATACTTTACATAATAGCATTCACACTATACTTAGCAGTGATATTGATATAGCAATACATTCTTTGTTTACTTCGTTAACGGAGTCATACTCAAGTATTGTCTTGATAATATCTTATAAGAAATATATTATGTATAGAAATAAATATTAAAATATTTATGATAGTCTTCATTAATATCTTATTGGTAAATTTCAAGTACAAATATCTACAAAAGGAGATATTAAATGTTATGATGAGTTATGATCGTAGCTTCGAAGAACTAATGGTTTTTACATTCATACTCTTGATTTTTCTAGTTAAATTGGTAAATAAATACATTCTTTCTTCTTGGTACACAAAATCATTAAACTAGATATTTGCATACTTTTGATTATAACTTGTTTAAATGAGATACAAACGTCGAATGCGGTATCATTATAACGACGCAAAACTTTCAGAACAAACATTGTCATTACTACCATTATAGAGATGTTTGGCGTCTGAATGGCAGGAGAGAGGTAGAGGATACCAACGGAAAATCAAAACGAATCTACCCAACATGTAACCAACAGCAACTCGCAACACCTCACCTATTCTCAGCCGGGCTTCGTAACAGCAACAAGAATCTCGGCCAAGCTGTTGACTCACTAACTAATACAAAGCTAACCAAAACAAATAACAATATAACGCAACATAATATATAACAACACACAAACATAGCTGCTGTCAAAAATGCGCCCACGGACTTTCAAGCGTTCTATATTTATAGGTGCCATTTCATGAAACTTGTCACGAGACACATAGGACAATTAATATTAACAAGTATGACCCCGATCGAAAAACCATCACGAGACTTGCGAATTCCTCACAAGACCATGGGATCGACCCTGCCAGAAAATTATTCTGCAAACTTGTAAGGTCACCATTGGAAGCCTTGTAGGCGCTTCACAAATAACAAGTACACGATAAAATCAAATCAACACACAAATTCATATGAAACGACCCGCAATTCGACTCATAAGATCCTGTGAGCATTCACAACACGATCCAGAGTTCACGTGTTCTGACCATCGACATATCACAACACATGTAACTACACTCAAACCCAAACTATACTCCAGGCTGCGATGACCAACGCCAACTAACAATTCAAGATGAATAGGAGTATAAATTTTGGGCCTACAAAACAACCAACATGCATGATATACAGACGATACAAAATTCGGCATAAACATATTGAAAATAGATGAGAACGAGCCTTAATATACTTTATAATCAACGGCCAAGAACCTAGTTAAAACTCCGCTCTTCGAGGCACCAAGATACTGTCTGGCAGGTCCCTCAACAACAAGCCACAACCCAACACGCTAGGCAAGAAAACGTATAACACTTTGTATATGCTAAGATTTCTATAGTATTGATAATGCTAACACAAGAATCTAACTTGATACCCACGAGTTCATATCTATGATATTTATATGATAATCAAGGAAAATGATACTCACCAAGGCGGTTCACACGAGACAACCACCAAACTCAAATAAAACACAACAAATACACGACCTATACGGTAGATTCAACGTTCTAACTACATATACGGATTTGGATCATCAATTTAAGCTCAAAATCATCAAAAGTATAGAGAAATATAGAATAGCAACGTCTAACATAGCAATGTCATAACTCCACAGCACAGCTATGAATTTGACATCTAACCAATGCGAGCTACACTACCATTTATGTCTAGGAATGTCACTTTATACAATATATTCTCTATATTTGCTTTTGCCTTTTAATTATACATACATATTTAGTAATAAATTCGACAAAGCGTCACATAACACCCTGGTTCCTTGCTAAATCCGCCTACGCCTATCCACCCCGGTTGGCCATCTACTTGGGCACTCCGACTTTGTCTTTGTTGTCTAATTCACTTACGCGATCTCGACCCTAGCCTTGTTGACGTACAACGCATACCAACAAAATTAGACTTGTACTTTGAAACCTATCTACAAAATTGATCCTAAACATGAGATGTTACATGAAATTAATTTTATAAATAAGTAATTATATGTTTAAATAAAAATACTGAAATTAATAATAAGTATTTGATTTAGTTGGTAAAAGAATGATGAAAAATTGTTCTCTTCATAAAATGACTAAAATATTTTTATTATTCTTACTTATAAGCACTATAGTTTGGAAACTTTATCTATTAAAGTAAGATTTTTTAGGTAAATTAATCGTAATTTAATATAGATATTGAATATCGAGTGAAAATAAGTATAACAATAAGCTTATTTATCTAATTCTTTTGAGTTTTTTTTTTTATTGGATGTTGATATTTATTTTAGGGCTTGACTAATTCAAATTTATGTCAGAAGATTTCACTTTGAAAGTAGAAATAGTCTCTACCGAATATAATTTCATGCTCAAAGCTCGAACTCGAGATTTCTATTTTAACCTCGCCCTCCTATTGGCTAAAGCGTTACTATAATTTTCGTGGCAATTGCTTTAATATTCATTATTTACATGCAATGCTACAATACATTTTAGAACAAATAGATTTTGTAAAATATAATTTATTTCTCAGGATGAGTTGATATATGTTATTCTTTCCCTACATTTTATCTTATATTTTGCGTCACGAGTTAATTTAATAACTTTTGAGTTAAATTAAATTAGATTAATTTTATATTTTTAAATTTAAATTTTGTTTTTTTAATTTTTTCTTAAAAATATCCTTTTTGATTTTTTAAATTGATAAGTTTATAATTAAAAAATATTAATTAAAATGTCGTACAATTTAACTTTAGAAACAAAACATGACAAATAAAAATGAGCGGAAGGTATAATTTATTCTCAATGTTGAATTTCAACATTTGAACGTTAGATGTGTTTGGTTTGAGGTGTTTTTCAAGTAAAATTAAATATTTGTTTTCATTAACAAATCATTAAATACTTTTAAAGTGATGTTTGGAGTCCAAATGAAACTTCTATGAACATATTTGAAAGTTTAAGTTATAATGTTAGTACTAACTAGAGTATGAATTTTTTATTGAAAAAAATAAGCTATATATTTTAGTAAAAAGAAAAAATTATCTATATTGAAATCCTCACCAAACAATCTACAGATACTAGAATATTAGTTATTTATAAAAACATAATTTCTAGTTAAAAAGATGTAAGTATTAATTAAGTGGCTTATAAGAATGACTCTTTATAAAATGAAGGAAAATTGAATAATTGGACAATATATGTAACTTTAGCGTACAACAATTTATAATCAATTTAACACTATAGGTAAATGAATAACATAAATTTTCGCCCATCCATCACAAGCCTTGAACAATTCTTGCCAACAATTATGTCAAAATCAAAATTTACGTTAAAGGGTTCAAATATGAAGAAGTAAATACATAAAGAAGCCAAAGAGATATAATATACATTATATAAATAATTTTAGTATATAAATAGTGTAGTTTTCGCCAAGAAAGTTCGGATGAACCCCTGCGTCACGACTCCTCCATCCCCACTTCCACTTAGTAGAAATTGAGCAAATTTCTTGTCTATCTCTATCTTATTGAAATATTACAAACTCTTAGCTTATATGCAAAACTAATTTATGCCACAATTTAGGCCAACAAGCAACATAATTTTCTCCCAGCAGGGTCAAAAATTCAAGATCATGGTGGCTCATTCTTTTCAAATCTTATCAGGCTTCAATACATATAAATGGGCCAACTTTGGCCCATTAAGACTCCTGAATCAAATTATCAGCCCAATACGAAGAACAAAGCAAGCACCTTTCTATTCTACAATAAGAAAAACGAAATTAGCTGAGCAAAGATCCGAAGAGAGAAATTCCAATCACAAACTCGATCGGAAAAGAGAGATCCATTGAAGGCGAAAATGGCGGAAGATTTGGTATTGGATACAGCAATTAGAGACTGGGTATTAATTCCATCCCGGTGATGGTTCTAATTGGAGTACTACGTTACTTTGTGTCCAAAGCTTATGAGGTTCTTCTCAAGTACCTGATCTAAAATCGTCAAGAAGGGTTCTTTTCTGCACTCTTCGTATTGGGTTTTAAGGAATTATGTTTTTTTTTACTGAATTTGTTAGTCTGTTTTGGGTTTTTTGAATTTGGGGATTTGATTTCAGGCAAGTGATAATTAGGGCAAGGAATTTGAGAGCTGGGGCTAATTATATTCCAGCTAAATCGTTTCGTGCTAGGAAAGCTTACTACAGTAACGAGGTTTGGTGTTTCTTTCGTTACAGCTTTGTATTTAACGAAATATTTCTAGTTGTTGCTTGCTTGTTGAATACTTTGATGTTGATCTTATTGGAAAAAAAAAATTACTTTGAGAAAGATTCTTTTACATTAGTCCAACAACAACAACAACATAACCAGTGCTTATTAGTCCACAGGGTGGGGGTCTGGGGGAGGTTGGGATGTATGCAGTGCTGACCTTACCCCGCTACCTTTATGGGGGAGAGAGGCTGTTCGGATAGATTCTTTATACTGCTATCTATAAAATAACTGTAGGTATTATGTGAGATGAAAAACAAGTTTAGTTACTTCTAAATGTGATTGATCATAATTTCTACTATGTTTTACTGTATGAGCAGTTGGATTTCCTAAGCAAACTTGAATAAAGAGTTGATAGGTTTTATTTTTCTTAACATGAATAAAACATGAAAAGATCAAAGATATAATGGTGGCGAGATGTCAGAAATAATTCATGGGTGAAAAGAAAATCTTATTGTCATGATGAATAAGAAAACTTGAAACTTCTACGACTTAGTGAAAGTGGCGCAGGTGGGAGAGACCGAGAGAATGCAAAAATTTGAAAAGAGTAGTAAAGGAGGGTGCTGATAAAAACTGGAGCAAGATGGTTGGTGCAAATAATCCAGTGCCCTTTTGGTTTTCGGGATACAGAATTGAACATGAGAAGATCACAAGAATTTGGTGCTATTACATGTGTTACAAGATCCTTCTTAAATGCATAGATGTAATACTCAACGCCCATTCTCTCTAATCTGATTGTTTTTAGTTTGACTTGTACCTAAAACAAGACGGAAGCTTAGTGTACTGTTTTAGGAGGTAAACGGATTAAATCCTGATGTAAAGGCCACTTTGTTTACAAGTTTGAGGTGAAATCAGGATAAAAGTGGGTTCTGCTTGAGTTTTGAGGTAGTATGAATGTATGATATTTAACAACTGATGATTAGTTGATGAGAAAGATTCTAAGTGAGGAGCATGAACGCCATTTTGGAAGACCATATTAGAGTATAGAAGTATACAGTTATCTTTTTCGGGACAGTGGAAGCATCAGAAAAGGTTGAGTCTGCCAGTTTGGACATGATTCAGCCTTTTGTTGTTTGATAAGTGTTTCAGGCTTCCTTCATTACACTTACCTCTTGGTGGCTAGTAGTTAAGATGTAGAACAGTTGCAACAAAGGGTAAAATAGTTGGATAAGACTGATGATGAGGTACTTGAAGTGAAGAATGAGGAAGCTAGTAATAGTTGATTGGTGAAGTGAATTTATGATACAGAAAGTTCAACTAAATGTCCGCGGGCATGTCTATGTACAACACTGAAGTTTATTTGGTTGAATTTTAGTGTCTTGCAATTGATGCAAAGAGACTGGTAGAAACACTGCAGCATTACACAAATTTTGAAAAAAAATAGGGGACATGATTTGTATATGACTAGAATTATTTATTATTTATGTGGACTTCTTTACTATAATCTATTCAAAGTTGTTACTAAAGTGCATATAGGTCTTTAGATCATTAATTTAAATTGTTGAGCTACTAAAGAAAATTATTAAGCATCACATATCCAAAAGAACATCAACATATATGAGATAGATAAACATATTGATAGATGCTTGTCATACTTCTCATTTCGAGGGAATTGAAGGGGTTTGGTGAAATAAGGGACCTTGAAGATTCAACTTCTCCTAAGCTGTCTTTACTGTAAAATTCTTTGTCGGGTGCCTGAGAAAAAAAAAAAGAAAATAGTGAAGCAAGTGCCCTGTTGATGTCAGTGGATGACGCGAGATATTGTATTGAAGAAGAGTAAATGAATAATTAGGAACTGGCCGGAAGTGTCTGAGTGGTGTATACCATTCAACTTGAATAACTAAATAGGTCAGTATATGAGGCATATCTTTAAAAATAAATAACCTGAAAATGTAACTATTGTCTAGTAGTTAACTAGTCAGTGATTACATGGTACTTGCTGTAAGAACATGTTGTTTAGTTTGAATCCATTGATGGAAGGCTTTGGGTTGCTTAGGAACAAATAGTTTATAAATATTACGCATGACAATGCAGGAAAATGGATTACTACATGTTCCCAAGGGCCAAGCTCAGAATCCACAGGCACAAATGTTCTCTGACCCGAACATGGCGATGGATATGATGAAGAAGAATTTGTCAATGATAATCCCTCAGGTATTATATTTCACAATAATCGATTGACTGTTGATGATATTTAATTTGTGGATCTGACCACTTTCTTGCGTATTCTGCATCTTGCCAGACTCTTACATTTGCATGGGTCAACTTCTTCTTCTCTGGGTTTGTAGCAGGTATTCCTTTTCCCAAGATTTGAATTCCTTATTTTCTTTGTCAATATTAAAATCTTGGTAGCATAGTGCATTCTTATCTTGTATCTGAAGCTTTATCTTCTGTTTTCTTCTTATAGCTAACTCATAAATTGGTGTCTCATTATTCAGCAAAGATACCTTTTCCATTAACTCAGAGGTTCAGGGCCATGTTGCAAAATGGCATTGATCTAAGCACAGTTGATGTCAGTTATGTCAGCAGTCGTTCATGGTAAACATTAGCACTCATGGCTTAATTTTAATCTTCTAAAGTACTAGTGCTTTTAAAGCGACTTTCTGCAATAGGCAACTCTTTGTATCTGATACTTCTTTCTGGAAACTGTTTGGGTATTTCCTCAATCTGTTCGGATTAAGGGTTTGTTCAGCCTCATTCTCGGAGAAGAAAATGAATTCAGTAATTTTGTCGAAGTTTGTGAAATTTCTTTTTTGCAAGTAGATGTCAAGACGTGGGCAATGATTTCTGTTTTTAATGCATATTGAAAAGTTTTAATTCCAGAGAACCATTCACTTGGTTTTATTTTTCTTGATTTAAACTATTTATATCAATATTTAATGCAGCAACTGATGATACTCAACGCATGATGCAAATGAGCGGTTTTGGTATGGACCCCAGCAAGGTAAAATTCTCTTGACTACATGCTTATAATCATTTCTCTGTTGATTTTCTGCACACATTATGTTAATCAATACCAAACTAACATTAGTCTTTTCTCAGCAAAATGCTAGCATTTGTGCCTGGTTCTTAGGGTTCCCTTTGGACAAGAAGTATTTAGTTCGTATCAGCTTCCTGTCGTCCTTAGTTTTCCCTGTTGCATTTTCTCCACCCTAAAACTAGTTTCCTTTTGATCAAGTAGTAAAGGTAATAGTTGGTCGGTATAGAAGGAAAGGGGTGCGTCCTTTGACTTGAACTCATTATTCCTAGTCTTAAGGGAAAGATAAGGGGGCGTTGATCCAGACAAAATCTTGAATCTTATCCTTATATGTCTAGTTTCACTGAGTAGCACCTTGGCATAATGGATATTACGCTGTAAGCTATTTGAAATCAATGACGGCCTAAGCAGGACCAAGAAAAATAATTATTCTACGCAGTCTGTTTTGTGAACAAATTGCACTTCTCCTATTCTCTCTTGCTCTGCGTTTACAGATGTTAATTTTCTTCTGCAGACTTTGGGTGCAGAAAAGGACGGATTAGATATCGTTCAGCATGAGTGGGCACTACCTAAATTTGAGCAGCGAGCTGAAGCAGTCTTGCGGAAACTTGTGAAATGAGGATCTACTTCTGTACTATCTCGTATTTTAGATATGCAGCATTTTGCTTGCTGATCGAGCTTCTTCTCGATGCATATGGTCATTGTTGCTGAAGTCAGGCTCCATTGTTCAAAGACTACTACTGTTCCAAAAGCCAAAGATGCTTGTCATAGTAATATTTATCTTCAGGTTGTTTACTTTTGACTAAAGTAGAGATTTTTGCTGCCACTTTTCACTTTATATAGTTCTGAGAATGAGCAAATTCTCCACAACTTTGGATGCAAGTCAGTAATTGTAAGCTTTGATGGATTAACCATTTTGATTCTGATTTATGATATTTTCCTACTAGAGATGACATTGACTTAGGTTCTTTTGTTATTTCTCTTTTGAACTTTGTCCTTCCTTTTGCAGACTATATGTCATCTAAGGTGTTTAGCAATGATGTTTCTTGTATCTACATTCGTGAATGATGTCGGATGCTTCAAAAGGAGTGTGTTTCTAGAGGACTCTACGCTAAGTATGGCAATATTTTTGAGGACTTTGAGCAACATAGCTTTCCCCATCAACACATGTCTTTGATAACTTTGTGCATCAACAACAACAACCTGGTGAAATTTCACAAAGTGAGAGTCTAGGAGGGTAGAATTCTAGTGTTATGACTTATAACATATAAAATAGAACTCTCAAAGAAAAAGAAAATAAAATAAAAGGAAAGAAAAAGAGACAAAAAAAAAAAGTAAAGGAAGAGAAAAACAATAATAAAATATTAATCACGATATGACAAACAACAAAATACGCTACAGAATCGGGACGGAGAAACAATACATAGTAACAACACATAGACCAAGCAACTATACAAGCAATACAGCAGGGGAATAGAAAAGCAATGTAACACATTCCTACCTACGATCCCACTATCCTAGTCCGTGTCTTCACACGCTTTATGCATCAAACAAAAAGTCTATCTATTTTTTTTAAAAATATTTTTATCTATTTCATTGACCACTAGGAATCGATCATGCTGGTCTCTGAATGCTCGATCATATGTCTTGGTCTAATAAAATACCTATGGAAGCAACTGCCAAGAAAGGAGCTTCACAAAAGGAAAGGGACCCAATTTTTGATTTTATTTTTTGTTTTCAAATTATTTTGGTACGCATTACTTGAGCCAAGGATTAAGAATCTTTTAAAAACGGTCGATCTATCTTAACTTGAGTTAGGGATAAAATTGTATGAATGGCTTGAACCCGAGGCCAATTCTTATTTGCTTTCTCTTAGTAGACATTGTGTAAAGAACATAATAATGCACGAGTTAGAACATTTCTTACGGCTCAACTCTATAGCACGATCCAGAGTACGAAAGAAGTGTAACATTCTTAAATGTCTTGCAACCTCTGAAGTATAAGTATGGCGTGTTTTACACCCATAATTAAAACTCTACCAGACGCTGACTTTACACACTCTCTAGAACCCTTAAACTTAAGTGTTACGTGCGAAGTTGTCACGCCCCAACCTTGAGCCTAAAGCTGAATATGTATGTTTCTTTCCTGCATATCTAAAAACACATTCTAAATATTTTTAAAAATCAAAAATCATTAAATACTACAAATTTTCAAAGTTTTATTTCTTCAAGGATCACTATATTCTTTTGTGATGATACTTGTTAGTAATATTTTAAAATTATAAATCTTTAGAGTCCTACAAAAGACATGGAATTATAATTTCAAAAGTTTTATTTCAAACCCATTGATTTTCGATTTAACCATAATTGAGTTGAAGAATCTCGTGACCTTTTAAAAAATAAATGAATTCATATATATGACAAAATAGGATAATTATTTATTATTTCTCTATTAACTTTATAAAACTTTTTCTCGTGACGATGGTGTTCGGTCAGCTGCCCATCTGACTATGTTGTCGGATATACGCTTCCTACTAACATAGATATTGTCGCTTTTTAGTAACGGTGGTGTTCATGAAACTTGCGTGTGTATACATCGATTATATCATCGGATGCTTTGTTACTTTTTATTCGGAGTCTTTTACATTTCACACCCCTAAGCTACTTACATCTTGACTATATTGTCGGATACTTATTACTTTAACATAGATATTATCGCTTTTTAGTAACGGTGGTGCTCATGAAACTTGCGTGTGTATACATCGATTATATCATCGGATACTTTGTTACTTTTTATCCGGAGTCCTTTACATTTACACCCTAAGCTACTTACATCTTGACTATATTTGGATACTTATTACTTTCTACTAACATAGATATTCAGCGTTTTAGTAGCGGTGGGTATTTCATGAAACTTAGAGTGCGTATACATCGATTATATCATCGGATGCTTTACTTTTATTTGGAGTCCTTTTACATTTACACTAATTTATGTATCATTTTATAATTTGCACCCTAATTGTCTTAACTTGTGTAATTTCCCCCCTAACTTATTTGGTTCTTTGCAAAGCTATAATTAATATTTTTCTTTTTTAAAGGATAAAAATGGAAAATTTTTGTGTCCCATACGAAAATCAAAGTTCCTAACTCATCATTTCTAAATCTTAAATACTTTCTCCGTTTATTTGAGTGTCATTTTTAATGATAATTAAAAAAATATATTTCAAAATAAATGTCATTTTTAAAAATTCCAAGATAAAAAATAGGAATTATTTTCAATTATATCATTATAGTGAAGAACTATTTCTTTTTAATTGTATTTAGTTCTCAAAAAATATTTAATAAATAAAAAATTTTTTTATTTTTTTTGGTTTATTTTATATTTATTATTTTTTTAATAAATATAAAAAATTAATACATAAATTTCTTTTTTGAGTTAAAAATTTAGAAAGTTATATTTTTATATTAAAAGATTTTTTAATAAATCTTTGAAAAATCTTAAAAAAAATCAAAAATTCTCACTTATTTTTTTAATATACAATAATATTTTAACTTGAATTTTTTAAAATTTTTAAAAAGTTAAAAAAGTACTCACTCTATTCTAATTAATTCGTCTTACTTTTCTTTTAGTTCGTGATTTACAAAAAGAATTAAAATAATTTTTTAATTTTAAATTTTTACACAATATATTTTAATATATTACATATATATTTAATTTATAGTATAAAAATTTAAATTTTATAAATTAAAATGAGGCGAATAAATTAAAACCGACAGAAATTTAGGTGGCAATGACATAATTCCAGCGTGGCAAAAAAGCAAGTGGGGTCACGAGATTAATACCTGAGAAAAGCATCTAACTTTCCAGTAAGAAAGGGACCCACCTGACCTAAGCATCTTTAGCATGGGCGGTTTGTGTGGGCCCCATAAACTTATCTGGACTTTATGATAAATTTAATAATTAAAAAGTTCTGCCACGTCAGATCGTTCACATTGTTTCTGTTGGGTCCCATATAAGGACAAGTAGCTCAGATACCTCTTAACTCGTTTCAATTTATGTGGCATCGTTTTGCCAGACATAAAATTTAAAAACAAAAAGAGGATATTTTCTTCGTTTAATTTATATTATGTGTGTTCGTAATATAATTGTTCTTTTTGAAATGATAAAAGAAAGTGCGTGTATAAATTGAGGCGGAAGCGATGCAGTCAAATCTTACATGGTGGCGTTGTTTTGTTTGAAAATTTTATGACTACTATAGTGAGTTGTTATATATGTATAGTGACATTTGACGTTTAGTGTAGCTATCATAAACAAAGTATGCAAAAAATGTTAGTTTAATGATTTTGTGTCTTCTGAAAAGGAATACGTTTGTTAATCAACTTAACCAAAAAAAATAAAAAGAGTATGAGTAGCAAAAAATAAACCAAGAGTCTTTTTCCATTGAAGTTACAACGATAAGCGGTAAGCACCATTTTAATATAATTTTTCTCTTTTAGATATTCGTACTTGAAATTATTATGTGCATGATATTAATAATGATGATTACCATAAATATTTTAATATTTATTTTTATATACAATATATTTCTTACAAAATGTTATTCTTGTGATATTTGAAGTATGAGCTTGTTATATGGGGAGCAGTGTTCTGAGTGTAATGTTATCTTTTGAATTTATTTTGTTGTTATAGATAGAATCTTGTTATAAAGTAAAAATGCTCCAACGCCAGAAAAAATTAGGGTTTCAGGGGAGAAAATTTTCTCGTTATAATAAAATACTATTACATTAAATGATTAGTATATCACGTAAATTAAAGCGGACCGAGTGGAAAAATTGTTAATAGGGGGGCCGAATAAGCGCCGGCCTAGCTAATGTTTGCCCGTATCATGTCCATTGTCCCCCACATGAATCTCTATAATATGGACGTGTACAATAGTGACATATGACATATATAACTCATTTAGGCAAAACATTATAACTTGGAGTGGGAGTCGAGTAATAAAAGCGCATTCGAATTTAAAAGTTATATAACATATATATATGACGTAAATCAAAATTATTGGGTTCAGATGAAGACATAGCTTCTTCATTGGCTCCACCAATATTGAGCAATGGATGGGAGTGGATGGTGGAGTGTTAGGGGCAGGAGAGGCAATTTCTGGCCTTAAAATGTCGCTTGTAAATTTATTTTTAAAAAAACAGAAAAACTAAAAAAAATAAAAAAAATAAAAAAAATAAAATATTTTATTTATTTTAATCTTTGTTAATTAGGTGCTAATTAAGAGGGTGAATGATTGTTGCATGCCGTAGACGAAATCTGCATGGCTTTTCATGATTACGTGAAATAAGGCCCACATGATCCGATAATATACATATAGAAAATTGGATCAAGATGAATTAATTTTCCAATAAAATAAAATAAATTATGTCATAAGTTCTTTTCGGAAGTGAAACGGATTGAGAATTTTAAGTTTATAATTTTTAAAAATATAAAATTTTATATCAATATTTTATTTGTTGGTTTTAAGTTATTGAATTATATCGAATACGTAACTTTAAATTGTAAATCCGTCTCGAATCGAGTGTGGAGGTGAATTTTGAAAAAATCAATTATTTTATTAGATAGAGAAATAGGCTAAATTGCAGCAAAACCAAAAATAAAAAATAATAATAATTAGAAGAACATGAAAGCATGATAGTGTTATAGTAAATGGCCTCCAACACCATGTGGTTTTGCCAATTCTCAAGAAAAAAATCATACAACATGGGCTTACACAAAAAAGTTAGTAGTAGTAATTAATTAATTACTAGTCACTCCATGTCAAAATAATAGATTTATGGGTTCGATATAATTTAGTATTTTAGATTGAATAATATGTATATATGCGTGAAAAATAAGTAAAAATAGAGCGAGCGAATTTTCTCAATTTAAAATTCAGAACATTTAAATTCACGAATTACGCTATTGCTTTTGATCTATATTGTTTGGTATTAATTTGATCAACTTTTAGAGTTAAAGTACATCCCTAGGACTCAATTTATTTTTAAATACATATTTAAAAGATAGTAACAATATTATATGTTTACAAAAAAAAAAAAAAAGGACTAATCTAAAAATTAAAAAAAATATATATGAAACCAATCTTTATGAAATGCCATTTGTGGTGTGGGGGAGCTGCGGTTGTAGGGGCGAAAATGAGGTGTGTCGAGAGCAATGGCGTAGGCACATGCTTAGTAAGGATGGCCCGTCAAAGCATTAAACCCGGTCGAAAAATTATACGATGATCAAAAATTATTTTTCATAAGTATATATTAGATCTTGGACAACCCCTTAACGAAATTCTGACTTGCGTACTAGTTGAAGGGTGAGAAAGATATAATTTCGTGGAATAAGCAGTGAAACTTATTTTTTTTACTTACACCAAAAAAGTTATTTGAATGAAAATGAAAAAATAAATGTTTTTTTTTAAAAATATTTTTATTTTGTAATTTATAATTTTTTGTAAAATATTTTTTCTCCATACCAGAGCTAAACACCCCTAGTATTATTGAGTTGTTTTTTAAGATACTTTTAAAGGTATAGTAAAGGATAAAAAACATTAACAACTAGACATGCAAATTTGTATATACCTCTATCTCTTTTTATTTTTATATTAAATTTCATTAATAAAGTACATTTTACTTCTCTATAAATAGCTCTCTCAATTGATCATTTCTCATCACCATTCTCACAACCAAAACACTTATTAGTTTCAAAGTTTATTTCTCCATTTCTCAAAAATGGCCACTGTTGAGTACCCTTTTTTCTAGTCATTTTATGCCTTGTTATTGATTTTCCTTCCTTCCTTTTTCTTTTTCTTCCAAAATTAATCACTTTGAGCTTGATTCCTAAATTTCATTAAGCGAGTTTTGATGAGAGACGAATCGAATTTGAAGTTTGAGGAACTTGTGAACTTGCTATCGAACTCATAGCTTGTTTATATGTACATATTCAATGAATTCATTTCGTCATACAAATATAGAGTTTAAACAAAAGCTATTGAATTTGAACATGCTTCTATTTTTTATTGGTTTTTTTATATTTTTTCTTTGTTTTGGTTATATGAAGGTTCAATCAGCATCAGCAACAGCAGTAGGCTCTGCTGCAGCTGGAAATTGAGAATTGAAGAGACACCACAGGGAGGCACCAAGAATTGAGGAAAAAACCGCGGAAGAGACTGTTCCAGTTGAAGAGGATTCGGCCCCTGCCTCGGAAGAGACAGTGGCCGAAGCAACACCGGCAGCAGCAGAAGAAAAAGTTGAAGTTGAAGTTGAAGAAATCAGCCCTGCTGTTGAGAAGCAGTGACTGAAGAAAAAATAGAGGACTCTGTTGTAGCAGAGGAGGCACCAGTGGTTGCAGAACAAGAAGTTGGTAAGATAATTTTCAAAGTGTGTTCGTATTTTTTCTATGATCAGGACTCAGTCTTTAGGTTGTTTAAGTCGGTTTGAGTTGGGATCAACATGCAATGGATACCGTTCTCGCATCTGAGCCTGTAGTTTATAGGTCAAATCCCACTATCCAAGTGATCGAGTTAGAGCTAGTAGTAAAATTTTCATACACTACTCAAAATAGTTTTTAGTACAGTACATTTACGACTCAAACCGTACTTATATATTTACTGTTATATTTTCTCCTTATTTTTTACATAAGAAGCACCAGCACCAGCACCAGCACCGGCACCGGCACCAGCAGACGAAAAAGTTGAAGTGAAGACTGAGACTGAGGCAGAAGAAGAGGAAAAAGTTGTTGAGGCAGCAGCTGCTGCAGAGACCAGTGGCAGCAACAGAAGTTCCAGTTGAAAAGACTGAAGAGTAAAACTGAATTTTTTACTCTTTTGAGTAAGGAAATGGATGGTGAATAAATTAGGTGGGGGGTTAGGGGTGGGAGTTGGGTGTTTTCATATTTCTAAGTTTTTAAGTTTTATATTATTTACTAGTAATTATTTGGTATGGGTCAGTACAATGAAGGAATATGTTGTTATAATGCATATCCTTTGGATCTTTTGGTTTTGAGAGAAGATGATATGAGTATCTGATCTGATCTCTACCTTTGAATAATAAAGGGTTCTATCTTTTTGCCTATTTTGTGTTTTTTCTCATGGCGGTGATATCTAGGCTAACTTGTCGTATCTTTGATTATTTTATTGAATAATTATTAGTTATCATTAGTATAGGTATCGGGTAACTCTAACAAATCGAGGATTCATGAATGAAAAGAAATCGCTTTTGAAATTTGAACTTTCTATTCTAAAACTCACACCACTTTATTCGTCATTAGGTCACGTCTCATTATCTTTAGCTTAAGTATCTAGTTTCGCACTTCACAAGAAAATAATGACTCGATCTAACTTTTATAACAAGTTGAAGAATATTTTCATACATTAAAAGGCGTGTTTAATATGAATTTAATTTTCTCATGTTGATTGATTAAAATTTTAAAAATATTTAGTTTTAATTAATTCTTTAATTTAATTAAGTTCAAATTAGTAAAATGACTATTCTAAAGTAAGGAAAACAAATCTTCTGAATATATTGATCGAGTCCTTTTCAATCTCCAAACCACCTTATCTTCACCCCAATTAAATTTATCCCCCATCCCCATCACCCCACCTACCCTCCCACAAGAAAATTAGAATTGACAATAAGAATCCTCATTTACCATGTCACTCCTATTACCGGCTTACATGGCTCAACGTGAATTTGCTTGCAAAACACAATTTTTTCTTTTACAGAGACTTTTGATGAAAACTTTAATCATATGAAAGCATTAAGATGTGCATGAACATCAGGAGATCACTAGACATAACCAAAAAAATCTTAAAAGTGACCTTCCGTTTTATCTTTCATGTACTATACCTTCTGCCGAATATGAATTATTTTTAATCTTATACAACCACGTGTTCATCTTAGCATTCACATCTCTACGACAATCAAAGATATGTAGCAGCCCAAGAGTCTAATACATACATCTTTCGAACATGTAGTAGCTCGAGCCTCATTATTTTCTATTCTACAAGGTAACACTTCCACTTCAACCATCCTATTTTAATTAATATCTTTACCTATAATACCAATTTCTTGGAACATGAAACCTAAATATCTGAAAATGAGTAGATGTTTCAAGTTTCAACACTCACCACCCCCCAAATCCAAACTCCACTTCATGCTTTTCCATTCTTAGAACCAATGATGTTGCTCATTTTTAGAGAAAAAGGTATTACCATTCTTCACAAATTTGTGCCAATTGAGTTAGAGAGTGTACAGCATATCAAAGTTGATTTCCACCATAACAAAAGGAGATGCCAAACCGTGGTACATTTGCTACCTAAACAAAAGGAGAGATCAATATTACAATTATCACTTCCCAAAGCATGCTCTTTTTAGCATGACATAAGATTGAAAATGAACTACTCTAAGATTTACAAATATAAACAACCCTCACATGAGTGAGGAAAGAAACTTGAAATAGAAAAGGAAGAAACAGAATTAGAAGTTAAAAAACAAAAAACTTGACTTTCTTACTTTCTTTATTAACAGATATTATACCTGTATAAGAGTTAAATTAGGGAGGAGGGGACTACAACCTTCCACCATTTAAGCCCAACTAAAAAAACCTTACCAAAGTCGAGTTCCAAATAGGAGCATACCCCTATACATATATACAAGCTGATTACATAACTTATGTGCAGTTGATTGTAAATGTCACCATGTACCAAAGCTGCAACCAACATGCTCTTGGGTGATAATGCGAAGCCGATCTTGCATGACATCCATGGATGGATAAGGAGGAAAGCATAGGCGGAAGAAGCATGTGTGTGAGGAAGGCAAGCGATCATACGACTCTCTGGTTTTGTAGATGTAAAGCCTAGAAGCCAAACCACCAAAACCCTCTACTGGTAGATACTTTATTGAAGTCCAAAAGAAGAGGAGAACCTTTCTCTGCTCGGCTGACATACATAACAATCTGCAGGAATGAAATAAAACAAACTTTAAATTGGTATGAATCAAATCTCATAAACCGAAGTTCATCCACATAATATTTGAAGTGGTAACAACCGAGTTCCCAAGTCCACCTTAGGAATGATTAGGTAATCCATGACTTATATCTAATGACCACCAGATACCTTGTTTGTTTGCTTTCTCCACCGTCACAGTGCATAATCAAGCCCTGAACGTGTTCAGTGGATCCCATGACAGCTTATTGCCCCCTCATATTCACACAAAGAAAAATGCAAAGATCTTTTGAGACGCTACTAAATGCAAAAGGAGGGTGGTTTTAGATGAGGATGTAAGCTCAAACTTTAGATTTGTCGGAGCAGAATAAAGAAGACTCATCTTCTAGCTTTCTATTCAGCTTGGTAGGTTATCTACTTAAACAAAACTTTGCAGCTCTCAATAAAAAATCCTTTCTTAAGTTAGATAGAATGAGAGATGAGGTGAAATAATATCTCCATAGATAACAATAGAAGATCAAAATCAAAAGATGGCCAAACTTCTCCAAACAGCACAAGACAACTTTTTCTAGTTGCTTTCAAGATAGAGAAATTCCTATACCCAGAATCAAGGTATTTTGTTTTTTTAACCTGCAAAATGCTCTTCACAGAAACCAACAGTTCTTCATTGTTAATTCTTGTTTCACCTAAGAATGTGATAAAGGAGTGAGCCAAGGCGGGCAACAGGCCCACAGCCTAATATTAGCCTCTAAATTTAGTCCCTGCTGAACCTCTGAAGAGAAAAAAAGATAATCAATTCTAAAAAGTAATTGTTTCTCTCTTCTATTTATCCAAGCATTGAGCAATTACAGAAGATTCCTTTTAACACTGATCAATTCAATTAATTCTTGAATTTTGCTCCTTTCTCTTCTCTTTGAAGTATCATCTGTTGTTTAGAAACTTTTGCCAAGTAACAAGCATATTCAGTCCCGTTCTCCTCTTGTTTTTGTATACTGGCGAGCATCAGCACCCTCAAGTAGACTTTCCAACAAAAACCAATAAAAGGGTGAAGAAATATAAGGTCAAAACTTTCTACTCCCACCCCCTCTTACCTAACCCACCAAAGAGTTTCCCGACTACCCCATTAAAAAATCTTGAAACAAGAAAGATTATTAACCCCAAACTCTTCTCAAGAAAACATCTTCTCAAAAGATTATCAACCCCAAACTAGTCTGGGCATGCAACATAAATCTTATTTAACCATTCCATTGGCTTCAGACCTTAGAAATACAAGGTCCTTAGAAACATTCTCTCCCACTCCCTATCCAACTGAAAAGAAAAAAATGACAAGTTTTCGCAACCATAAAAACCAATAAACAGAATAAAATCAGGGACCTTCAGAACTTGCTCTGGCACCCGCAATCAGTTACAATCACTACATGAGCCAAGGAAGATTGTTAAGCCCAAACTAGACTGGCCGCTTATATGGATCTTCTGTTTATCATTCTGTTTACTTCATGCAATAGAAGGTTATAGGCTATATTCTTCATTGCAGGAGAGAAGGAGGAGGAGGGGAAGGGGTGAGGGGAAGGAAATGGTAAAATTAGAAGTTGCAATGAGCGAAGAATCTGTCTCTTGAACTCCCTTGCATGGTTATTTTTTTGCAAACTCAAAATCCAAACCAATCATGAAGACCCAAGTTCCAGTATGAGCTAGAAGAGTACAGAAATCTAAGAAATTCACCAAAAAGTTCTAAAAAGGAAATTCAGCAAAGTTACTGCCAGATGTACTAAGGATCATTACCTTCTCATATTCGAGCATCAAGGACAAATCAAAGGGTATCATTTTTATCATCCTAGTCTAGACAAGATAGAGAATATCATTGTGCTTAGAAATCAAAATTAAATTTGTACTGTGTGAAAGCAGCGAATATCCTCTAGATTGCCTACATTGGATATCTCCCACCTTTATTTATAAAATCACAGGGAACCCACTAAGGCTTTTAGTTTCTATTACACACGCCTCTGTATGACCAAAATTCTTGGCTATCTAGTCAAAAAGTATCTAAGAGCTGTTGACATTACAGAAAATGTGAATTTACACCCAAAATACCCTTCGAAAGTAGGCCACTATTCACTATTTATAAATGCATTTTTATCACACTTATTGCTTAACTCTAGAATTTATAACTCTCTAAATTATATATTAACTTCAATAAATCGAGACCTTAAATTGAAAGGGGAAAAAGAAAAAAAAATTTAATTGAAGTACTTTTTTCTAGATAAGTGGAAATGCCTAATCTTACATGTCATATTAAAGCTTGTATTCTCTAAATAAACTCAAAGATTTGCATTTTGAAAATTACTAAATAAACTCAAAGATTTGCATTTTGAAAATTATGTTTATTGGCGTATGTAGGTAATCATCACTTTTTGCATAGTATAGTTGGAAGATGGACTAAATTTTTTTTGATGTTGGGTCTTTCCTTCTCTTTCTCGTAGCCCTTTAATCTGTTCTTTATAAAGCACAAAGGGCATATCGGTCGTAGCATATTCACTTGCACGCTTTTAGCAAAAGGGTCTAACAAAGGTGACACTTAGCTTCGCAAAGAGGTTAGGTATCTGAAACTTAATGATCTAGCATGTTGTCCCTGTAGTTTGCCCTAATTTTGACAATTAAGAAAATGTACTATTTTTCAAAAAAGAGAATTAACTAAGAAACTATAAAAGTAAAAACAAACAGTATAGGGGTTATGATGATGTGCATGACGATTTTGGTCTTGGAGATAGAAAACAAAGGAGGAGTTGGGCTTTTGGATTTTGCTAAAGATTTTGATCTGGTGATAGCTAACTTGAGTTTACAGAAGAGGAAGGAAGCACTTGGTCACCTTTCATAGTACGGTGGCAAAGATTCAAATCGATTACCTGCTCTTTAGAAAGAGTAATAGCGGTTTATGTAAGGACGGTAAGGTGATGGGGATCAATTTCGCAAGTAGGAGATATAATCTCGCTAATTGGAGGAAAAGATGGCTATGGGGGCTTGGGAGTGGAAAGGTCTAAGGGAAAGTGGAAGCTAAGAAGGTTGCTCACCTTAAGTTAGTGGAGAGCAAAAATGAAGAGGAAAAGAGGACAACCAAGGATGGGTAGAAGACTGCGAAGAAAAAAGCGAGGATGGTGGTTACGACAGCTAAGACAGCAGCATTTGAACACTTGTACGAATAACTAGAGGACAAAGGTGTGGGAAAGAAGTTTTGTAGGCTCACCAAGGCGAGAGAGAGGAGGAGTTGCGACCTACACCAAGTGAGATGCATTAAGGACGAGGATGCAAAATGATGAAAGAGGCACACATCAAACGAAGATGGCAGACGTACTTCCACAAACTCTTAAATGAACGGGGAGACAGAAATATAGTGCTGAGTGATTTAGACCACTTCGAGAGCCGTCGATATATTAAGTATTCAAGCATATTAAGTTTGAGAAGGTTAAGGGGCAATTTGTAAGATGAGTGGAGAAACAACGATCAGGCTAGATGAAATTCCTATGGAATTGGGGAAGAACACAGGCAAAGCGGGTTTGGAGTGACTAGCCCGAATTGTTTAATGTCATTTTCAGGATGACTAGAATGCCTAGAATCCCTGAAGAATGAAGGTGGAGTATAGTGATCCTATTGTACAAGAACAAGGGCGATATTAATTATTGCAAACTATTAAGCCACACAATCAAAGTTCGGGAGAGGGTGGCCGAGACAAGGATGAGGAGGAATGTGTGTATTTCCGAGAGCCAACTCGGATTCATGTGGGAGTGATTGACAACGGAAACCATTCACATTTTAAGGAGAGTGATGAAGCAGTATAGAGAAAAGAAAAGAGACTAACATATGGTGTTCATCAACCTAGAAAAGACATACGCTAAAGCCCCAAGGGAGGTTTTATGGAGATGCTTGAGTCTAGAGGTGTACATATGGCATACATTAGAATGATAAGGACGTGTATGATGGACCCAAGACCTGAGTGAGGACAGTGAAAGAAGACTCGGAACACTTCTGAGTCGAGATGGGATTGCACCATGGATCAACTCTCAATCCATTTTTATTTGCATCGGAGATGGATGAATTGACACAACATATTCAAGAGAAAGTACCATGGTGTATGTTATTTTGCAAACGACATAATATTGATCGACAAGACACGCGACTAAGTTAACGAGACCGTAGATTTGGAGACAGACCCTAGAGTAACAAAATACATTAAGTGCTAGTTCAATGTCGCATTCCAAGAGGCGGATGGGGAAGTAAGGATTGATACATAACTCATCCCAAAAACTTCAAATATCTTGGATCTAGAGAACGACGAGAACGTTACATATCGTATTGGAGCAGGATGGCTGAAATAGAAGCTCACATCCAATATCCCAAGTGATAAGGTTTCACCGAGACTTAAAGGTAAGTTTTATAGAGGGGTTACCAACTATGTTGTACGAGTTGGACTGTTGGCCAATCAAGAACTCGCATATTCAGAATATGAAGGTAAAAGAGATGAGGATGCTTAGATGAATGTGTAGGCATAATAGGAGTGACAAGCTCAAGAACGAAGATATACAGGACAAGGTGAAAGTAGCCTCTGTGGTGGACAAGATGCGGGAGCAAAGCTGAGATGATTCGAGCATATGAAGAGGAGCACAAAGGCCCTATTAAGGAGGTGCGAGAGGTTGGCGGTGATCGGTTTAAGGAGAGGTAGAGGTAAACCTAGGAAGAATTGAGAAGGGTTGATTAGATAGAACATGACACATCTTCAGCTCTCCGTGGACATGACCCTAGATAGGAGAACACAAGGGTCGAGGATGTAGATGGTTAGTAGGTAGTCAAGCGTCTTCTCTCTTCCAAATTGTAGATCAGGGTTCTTGTCTGGAGCACCTAATTGTTTCCTTACCAATATTATTTATTACTATGTAGCATTATCTTATCCTTCAATTAAATTACTATTGTTATTTCTTTTACTTTGATTATCTTTACTATCTTATTGATAGTACTCTTCTATCTTCAATATTTTCATCATAACTTTTTATTCTTGCATTTTTTCAAACCTGTTCTGGGAAAAAAATTTCTTGGGTCGAGGGTTTATCAAAAATAACCTCCCTATTTACCCCACAAAGGTGGGAGTAAGGTCTACGTACACCTCAAG
>JACEIK010000720.1:358770-377757 GCA_018107945.1 Datura stramonium
AATTCGTTTAAAAGAACATCTCTTTCCTTTTTCTGGGGCAACTTTAATTTCAACATTCCATATGACATGTTTAAAATCATAAGATTAAAAAAATATTTTGATACATTTTACATATCTTTTAGTTAAGACCACACAATTCAATTTTTTTTTTTACTATTTTAAACTTCGTTCCAAGTTAAAATCAAAAAAAATATGGCAATCTTTACATTTTGGATTGTTAATAACACCTTTTTATATATGAAAATCCTTTCACTTTAAAATTTTCATATTGCCCTTAAAGACCTTTTTTTTATAGTCATAAATATCATGTCACATTTAACATTGCTATTTCTACGGATATTTTTAGTACGTAATATATAATCTTCTTATGCATCATAAATTTCTTCTTCTTAATTAAATTTAAATTCAATCAAATACCGCCATATAAAAATGAGCATGCAGAGTATGGACATTCAGAATTAATACAAGAAAAAAGCTCTTATCAACTAGCTATATATTATTATTTTTGTCTCAATTTATGTGTCACATAATTTTATTAGTCCATTTGAAAAAGAATGTCAGTTTTTTATAATTAGAAAGTAGTTAATTTTAAATTTTCTTTTTTATCCTTAATAAAATTACAAATATCTAAAATTTATTTTATATCATAAATTTTAAAAATATTTAATTTTTAAAAAATTTTTATGCTAGATCAAAGATATTACATAAATCGAGACTGATGGATTATAATCTTGTCTGTTAAAGGCTGCCATTAATTTATTTTGTAGTACTACATAATATAGGGTTAGAGTCTTAGGTTTTATTTGACCTAGCTAAGCAAGACCTCCAACCCTAACAAAGTGCTCTAAAAGCAAATGTTGAACTGACAAGTGTTGGCTGTTTATGTATGATGACATCCTGGTGGGACTCCAAACTAAGGAAGACAAAGAAATAAGTAATTAAGGATTTAAAAAATAAAAAAGGAGCATCTAGTCTAGTCTAAAACCTCCACCATTGTTAAAGTGCCCTTTCATTCCAGCTATTAACACCTGTCTATGGCCACAGACATGCTAAGGAAGAAGGAAACCAAACAAAGAGACAACCCAGCCGATCCCCATTCCCAGAAAACCGTGCTGCTTATCATAAAACAAATAAACACATGCCCCAATAGTCTTTTAAGTATACTAACTTTTTATGAAACCAAGAAATCTATAAGCCATTTCATGGTACTAAAACGCATTAATCTAAAATATACAAAGTTTCATTCAACAAAAAGAAATGCAAGAAAAAGGAGTCTTTTTTTTTTGGATGGTAAAAATTGGGTTTTATGTA
This sequence comes from Datura stramonium, assembly GCA_018107945.1. NCBI lineage: Eukaryota > Viridiplantae > Streptophyta > Magnoliopsida > Solanales > Solanaceae > Datura > Datura stramonium. The sequence continues at coordinate 360,082 of JACEIK010000720.1, forward strand.
GAATAATAGTACTAAAGTTCAAGGATTGAAAATTTACCATGGATGAAGATGGGCAGTAAAAGGAACTTGGTTTTCAATGAACTTAGTTTTTTCCTTTTCCTTTCTGATCTGAATGACTGCTTCCATGACCGTAGCCATTGCCATAAAAGAGCTGTAAACGAGGATCATATTCAGTTGTGGTGCCAAGAAATAAACTTTGTGATCCGTCTATAGGAGAAAACCTCTGTAAGTGAGGCAAAGTAGACGTCGAAGAGGAAGAATTGGACTGAAGGGTCCCCCTATTGAAGCCAGAAAAACTGGACGCTGAAGCAGATGAAGAAATGCTGAAGTTCAAATTGTACTCGTTACTAGTATTGCTCTGACCATTACAATTACGTCCCCCACTAGAGGTCACAGCCGGGACTAGATTGTCACGGGTGAATGGGAAATGCTGCAGCTCGGGTTGATGGTCCCCAGTAATACTAAACATGGGTGAAGAGACCGCTATTAATGGCTGTAGAGGATTTCCCAAATAAATTTGACCCGAGAAGCCAGTAGAGTTGTCTATTCCACGAGTTGATGATGGGCCTAATAATCCTGAGGTAAAGTACTCCAAGGAATTTGTAGACCACTGCCTCGGCGTGTTTTGGTGAATGGAGCCATTGGGACTTGCGTTGCTGCTGTTGTTGTTATTATGATCACTCATACCACCAGTCAATAGCTCAGTGAAAGAAGAGCTAGGGTGCATATTTTGGTGATGTACAACAACAGAAGACTTGTGTTCTTTCTCCTTTTCCTTTTCTGTGGCCCTTTCCCTTGCTCGCTCCCGTGCCTTGAGTCGACTATCCGATCTGGAAAGTGACAATCCAGAACCTTTGCTGGTCTCAGAATTGCTACAAGAAGGCTGTTGTTGTTGTTGCTGCTGGTTGTAATTCGGATCATCATCCATTTCAACATCAGCTGAATCAAAACCCGGCTCAGTTCCAACACTAGACCTTTTCTCATCGCTGAGCTGCAGTGTATCTGGAAATGCCTCGAGAGGTGGAAGCTCAGCGATTGAAGGAGCGGCTGCTTTTAGCAACCACTCCACGACCTTGCTTGGCTGATCACAACCGAGCCGGTCTTGCAAATCATAGAACTGTATAGCTGTGTTCACGGAGAGGCGAACGCGTCTGTCTCTTAACCCCTTTGAAGTCAATACTTTGCTATGCCTATCTTTCCCTCCTGATGCACGAGAAACTCTAACAATTCTTGAGGAAGGCCACCCATATAGTTTTCCAATCCCATCAAGGTCAGTCTTTTTGACTTCTCCTGCATCATCTACTTCATATTGGTACTGCCCATCCTCCTTGTTGCTGATTCTTGGAAACTTGCACTCTTCATTTTGAATCTCCTCCATCTCCATACTACCACTTTCATACCTTTCTCAAACAAATTCTCAAAATCAAGAAAACCCCCACCTATGAAAATTTATTTCTTGATCCAAATTTTCTTGAGAGAGAAGTAGTGCTATTTAGAGAAAACCACAAAAAGGGTATTTTTTTAATGTGGATTTGGGACTTGAATTAGGGTTCGGAGATGGAGAAAAAAATAAAATAGAAGTAGATAAAACTATGAGCTGGTGTTGGGGGTTACTGGGCTTGGGGGACTGTGTATAGACATGGGTTTTAGATGTCCTTTGCATTGATCATGATTACACACCACTTTGGCTTTTATAATGACAAATCTATAAGAGTGAGTACACACATATAAAGAGAAGGAAATTTATGTGTAAAAAGGCGTTTTTTGCGGTTCGATATATCACGTTCAACCACAGATAGGGCTTTGTTCAAATGTCAGAAGTAGAGGGAAAGAAGGCTTCTTTTTGCAGTGCTATCAAAACAAAGGCCTGTGTATTTGTTCAGAACCCTTCTCATCTCAGCACCACAGCCCTGTTATACTGTAGGAAAACAGTCAAAAACCACAGCCACAAAAAAAAATAAAATCAGAAGCTCCCAAAAAATTAGTAAAAAAATGACAAAAATAAAACAAGAAATGAAGAAGCATCAGATGCTTTTATCTTGAAACACCCTAAATTAGCTTTTCCAACATATCATTAAAGCTCATAAGCTAATGGTAGTTGAAAAATCTTTTATTTTTCTTCCTTTCTTTAAAGACTGACCCTTCCTTTGAGCTGAAACACCTAGCTTTCCAGAGGGCTTTAAGATTAAAGCTTTTGGATTGATGGGTTGATGAGGAAAAGCTAATTAAACAAAGAGGAGGAGCAATAGGTAGCTATTTCCTAATCTAAGAAGAAGAAAGAAGTCTTTGGAGGGTATAGTGCATAGCCTTTTTTTTTTTTTGGTTTAATTAAAGATTTGCTGACCCTAGAAATTGCATAAGTTATTGCTATGCTCAAAAAGAGACAAGATAAACTACACAAACAAAAGAAATGAAATAAAGAATGGCAATTTAGTTAACAAAATAAACTATGTCCACTGGGACTTAAGTTTATTATTATTATATTAAATAGCTAATTAAATTTTCTTGTTTCCGTTTTTGTGTCGTATACGACAACAACAACAAATTTACCACTTTGTTGTCTCTTGAATAGATGCAGTTAGACAACAAAATGCAAATCCACAACTGTTGGATCTGTGAGTTTTGTGCTCTACATAGCAGATCAGCTCCTGGTTTCTCATATATAAAATCAAATTATGGATAAACCCCCTCTTTTTTTATGATCAAATGAGCAAAAATCTTCAATGATTAGCTAGAATGGCAGTGGAGAGAAACAAAATTTTCCAAGAAAATAATTACTGTTTCATCATAAACTCATTCAAAAAGTTTCTTTGAGATTCACAAAAATTACATTTGCAAAACTCAAAAAGGTACAATTTTGATACCCAAAAATGTGAAAATTTTTACCTGTAAAAGAGCCAAAATTAAAGATACAAGGATAATGTAAACGGATCAAAAAGTAACTCTTGTAGAAGAAAATGCAGAAAAAGGTGAAGAAGAAGAAGGAAGCTAAGTTCAAACTTCAAATTTCAAAGAATGTTACCCGAATTTCCTGTAACTCTGCTTCCTTTTGTCACAACTTTTAGAACTCCAAAGCCCTATAAGTCCCCATGATGAAACCTTCAAGTTCATTTCTTTCCTTTATTATTAATTTTTTTTTTGGTGAAAATGGAAAATCTTTCTTTCCCATCTTTGCTTCCAGATTTTTTGGGGTGGAATTTAACTAATACTTAATTATTATTTTTTCAGAAAACTGTAAAGAGAGAGAGAGAGAGAGAGTAGAACAAAAGCCATGCCAAGATATTCCCCCCCGCCCCCTTGCTGCCTCTCTATATTTTTCGATTTGCGTTTTAGTTCTATTATTTCCCTTGGTCTTAATTTATTTACCAATTTTATAATAATATTCCTTTTCTGTCATTTTTATGTGGTCTTGTGTGACTAAGCAGTAAATTTTTTTTTTTTTTTGAAAAGGAGAATTTTTGAAGTTTGGTCTTAAGCATGTTAAAACATTAGTCTGACTATAAAACTTTTAAATATATGGTATTAGATATGATTTAATATTTGTGTAATTATTAAATTTTCTATTCAGGCTAAAAATTAAAAAAAAAACCAAGTTAATAAAAATATAATCAAGCATTATTCTTCTGGATGTCTTGCTTCTCTCTAGGCCCATGTTAGTTAGTCCGCTCCAGCCATGGAGAGGAGAGCTTGCATCCCCTCGCAGAAGGCCTTATTGATGATAAAAGCCAAATCCTTGCACACGGGAGGAGGAGAGGACAAATATCTAGTTCAATTCCAATTAGCGAAAACTTCGACTAAAGTAGTTGGCACCCAAGTCTCAACCAGAGCTAACTCCAATGAAACGGTAGATTTGAAATTTAAAGTTAAGAAAATTCAAGTGAAGACTCAACTAGGATGCATGTATGCAATAGAAGATAAAGAGGCCTTAACACTGACTTCAAGCAAGGCACGAATCAATGAAACAGTAATTAAGACACAGAAAAGTGACAAAGCCAAAGATTAGCGGACTCAACTATTGTGGAATGAGGTGGTACAAACATCAACGACTAAAGATAAAGCAAATACATATAGTAGTGGTAAGAAATCATAAGCCGACCAGGTAGACAAAGAATTTGAGCTTCCTAGGATGAAAAAATCAGTGTGGGATAACTTTGATATTGCTAAGGTGTCGAATTCTAGATTCAAATTATAGTATATTCCTCCCATTAAACATGGTGAGTCATCTATGGTAGAAATTAAAATAGATGATATCGGTTCTGAAATTGATGTCATGCCCCACCTTAGAAGGCGTAACTGACACCTAATGCCACACTGGACTCTGAGCTGACCTGGATGGACACATACACTTCTGATATATGCCAGCAACACATAACAAGAGAACAAATAGCTATATCTCGGTTATAAGTGTAGCCTCAGGCCGACAAGGCCGCAATACAAACCTGCGCAAAAACAGCTACCCAACAAGTGTAATAACAATAATATCCTATGCGGGTCGACAAGACCACCATGTTGTCTAACAGGTATCATAACTAGGCACAACATGACCAACACTCAAATCATAACACATATAGGCCCCATACGGCCGACAACGCAACACTAACTATAAGTTGTAGTCTACAAGCCTCTAAGAGTGAAATACTGGTCGGGACAGGGCCCCACCCTACCCAAAACTATATAACAAAAGACAGTTACCTTAGTGTGGAAACTCCGAAGGAAAAGGAGCTAGCCAATCTGCTGAAACTGAACAACTGCTACGGAGATCTCAAAACATATCAATCTGAACCTGTAGGCAAGTATACGGCGCCCCATGCGTGGGCGTCAGTACGATATTTACCGAATATGTAAGACAATAATAATAACTTAATAAAAGCTAATAAGTAACTAAAAGTAATTAGCGAAAAGGCGTAGAAGTTAACCTGTATAATATCTCAACCATAACCTACATCTAGTAGACAATTATACAAGCAGGAACTTAAGCTGTATGATTCTACATTCATAAACTATATCTAGCAAATAAGGATACAAACAAGAACTTAACCTGACCTCCATAAGCCTGGAAGGTACAAACAAAACAGAGACAACCTACCTGGGCCCCCATAAGCCCCGACAAGTGCAAGCAAACTATAACTCCTATTTGTTTCACTCTAGCACCACAGGCAAGCTGTAACTAAAGCATACTCTATCTCTAAGACTATATTCAAGCCTTTTGGGCTTCTGTAACTGTGTGTGAGCCATTTGGGCTCCTGTAACTTTACATGAGCCGTTTGGGCTCCTATAACTGTATATGAGCTGTCTGGGCTCCTGTAACTGTATATGAGCCATCTAGGTTACTGTAACTGTAGTCGTCTAGGCTCCTGTAATTGTATCTGAGCTGTTTGGGCTCCTGTAATTGTATCTAAGCTGTCTGGGCTCCTGTAACTATATGTGACTCGTTTGGGCTCATGTAATTGTATGTGAGTCGTCCGGGTTCCTATAATTATATCTGAGCCGTCTGGACTCCTGTAACTGTATGTGATTCATCTGGGCTCCTATAACTGTATATGAATCGCCTGGGCTCTTGTAAATATCAGTAATGCCAACTCAGGCGTAAGGGGGGCTGGTAAGGACACCAGACTTCAAATGGTTCTCCGGGCCTCAATATAGTCGCTTGCGCTTCATATTTCCCTATGAGCACAGTATAGCGCCGTAGGTACTTCATGATTATCCTTTGCTCCTTGAGCAGCCTATATAGCATCTGACAAGCCTAACTTATATACTACGTATCGCTTAGTGGGTGTACATAGCTTCCTTAGGCCTAACACACTATTACTTGCTCCTATAGAATCCTAAATACCAGCTAACAGGCGTATTCTATGTGTCCACAACTAGCTAGTTAGTCATGGAAGTAATTAAAAAATCAGCTGGCTTAGAAAGGAAAGGGCAAGGTCCGGGGTGAACTGGCGATACTCTGAAGGTCATACTAGTATAATAGTCGTTCATAAGCGCACAACAATGTCACATACAACTAACTATATGGTTCCCTTACCTAGAATGACTATAGGACTGCTAATAACTGGATACGATTCTAAGTAGTCAGCCATAGTAGCCTTACAGGCAGCCACAATAATTATTAACCTGAAGGTAAAATTGTAATACTAAGGTTCTAGCTTTATAGGCATCAATCTGGTCTATCTGGGTGGCATATAGCTCATGTAAGCAACTCATATCTCCGTAGGCAGGTGTTCTTAAACTTAGCCCTTCTAGGCAACATGCATGTAGGCATCTGTATGAATAGCCCGAGGGTTTAACCCCACGTATAACAACTGATAAAGTCCCTACTTAGGGTATCACGTAGTCTATCAGACTTCTAACAACTAGGGTGGTTTCCTGAGCGATCAATATGACCAACTGTAAGTCGAAAGAAGCTATATGGTCACTGACAGTAGGTAGTTTATCTAGAAAGCTACCACCCAGTTCATCAGGTAACCCTGGTGCCACTGACTCGAAAGTAGGCCACACTATCAAGATTCTAGTCCAGTAGGCATCAAGGTACACCAATGGCCTATGGGCGAGCTTTACTGTATATATAGGCGTCTAAAGAAAGTTATATTGTCAAGCTACACCTTATGCTGTCTAACTTAACAAAGTACACTAACATGTAACTACAGGCCTCTTGGCTTCAATATGGTAGCAAAACATTACTAGTCTCTCTAGACAGTAAATAACTGAACAGGGAATCTCTTTGTCGCTTCTAGCGATAGTCAAACTGAATATATTCTTTCCCGACAAAGGATACTATGTTACAACCTCAATTCATCTTGTAGCAGCCAACCACAACATGTATAATCATATGCTACAACAAAAGTACAAGTCATATTAACTATACGACGAGAATACTTGCCTAAGGAGGTTAGCCTTAACATACCTCAGTAGCCGAATTCTGCTCAATCAATCCTGCTGCGATCAAGAACTCATAATCGCTCCATATTCTAAATTTTACGCCAAGGAAATAGGGCTATTATATCAAGAATTAGGCCAGCAGTTCATAGCCCACAAACATAATGACAATATATCGAAACGAGTTCAACTCGACGAAATCTTATGAATTCTTGTAAATTAGAAAGGTAGAAATACTTACTTATCACTTGTCGATGGTTAGGACTTATTAGAAGTGATTTCTATGACTTCTACTTGGCGGGACATCATCAAAATAGGCCAATTTTGAAGATTCAACTCCGTAGATATGTTCTTCGTAGGCCTAGGAATCATTATCCAAGAAGAATCGGTGTTTGGAGATGATTTAATAGTGTAATTTGGCTTCTAAAAGATGAAATCCTCATGAAGAAAGTCGTCCATGGCCAAAGGTCCTCTTTGAAATTTTTTTTAACTGAAACTAAGTAACACACTTAAATATATATAGAGGGCGGTGGAAGGGGTCTACGGCGCACCCCTCATAGCGACGGGATAAAGGCACAATGTGCCGCCCAGAGCACTAGGGAGGGGTGTGCGACGCGGCACCCATAGCACCATGCCTCTGTCCCTGACTTCTAGCTCGCTCGATAACGCATTTTCATGCTCCACCTTCAAGTCTTCTCCCACATATGCCATGCTCTAGGAACTCTCAACATGCACATGCACACGCACACATCAGCTAGATGAAAAAATCTTATGGGGTGTAACAATTGAATCCTAATAGAATGTTATAGTTTGTTATGTCCTGAGTGCTCACCCCTTTTTTATTATAATAAAGAGCCACATTCAAAGGTTATGGGGGTAAATACGGACTCAACAAGATTATGATATTGAAGAATGAAGTCATATTATTTAGATTTGATATTGTTGTGGGGAAAATGAAATCATAGAGGAGGGAGGAAATCTGTCATTTTAAAAATAAACTATTTATTATTAAAAGTATGGGCTCTGTATAAGAAATTTACCAGAGATGAACTTAGCACTGTTCTCATATGAATTAAGCTTCTAAGATTGGATTTTAAGTATTAAGGTCCTACGTGGTTAAGTAAAATTGATAGATTGATTGGCAGACCTATGATGGTGGACCACAACAAAGAAAAGAAGAATGGATTGAATTATGTACGTTTGTTTGTGGAAGTAGAGATGGTGATGGTCTTTCAGAGGAAATTTATTTCAAAATCGAGAAGGGAATGTTGGTGGAACAAAAAACCACATATCATTGGGAACCTACACAATGTACCTATTGTAACAAATACGGGCATTCAGAAATAATATGTACGAAGAAAAAGGTTCCTCTAACTTAGACTGAGAAGGTCAGGCAACCTATGGATGTGCAAGAGATGCAACCAGTAAAGGAGTTGATCACACAACAAGCACTTGAAGGGGGATAAGTATCACAAGTTAATCCATAGTATGTGGCTTAATAAATTACTAAACATATGCAAGGTTGGGATCAAATTTTGTAGAATTTTAAGTAGACTTTTGCCAAACCAATGGTTCAACAGTAAAAAATTAAGGCTTGGAGTGCACATCAAACTGATCAGGCAGGATGGGTGACACTTATGAGATTTGGTAAGAATCAACAGAAAGAGACTCGACAGTTAATCAAGACTAATACCTTTCAGCCTTTAACTAGGTCAAAATTGAGTACAACGAATGTTGGACATGTGGGTACAAGCGTCATTCCTCATTGTGGGGATGGTTAGTATGCTAAGTTGAAATGTTAGGAGGCTAGATGCTCTCAATAAGAAGAAGGAGGCTAAACTCCTTTGCAATGAAGAATAGGTTGGACTTGGTTTATTAGAAACTAAAATAAAAGTTAATAAGATTGATTAGATTTCTACTAGTGTGTTTGGAGGATGGCCATATAAAACTAATTTGGCATATAAACTAATTTGGCATGCTACCATAATGGAAGAATATGAATCACTTGGAGGCCTGACTATTATTCAATATTTTTCATTTCTACATCTGCTTAAACTATAACCTGTGAGGTTTTTTATATACTAATGCAACTTTCTTATCACTTATCATTTGTCTATGCATACAATACTAAATAGGAGAGAAATAAGTTATGGAACAATCTGCTATATTATCACAGAATCTCCAGTAAACCTTGGATGATTTTGGGTAATTTTAATTAGTATTAAAAGATGAAAACATAGGTGGTAATGGAGTAACTTAATTAGAAGAAGTTTATCTTCGCAATTGTATGGAGGAATGTACATTGATAGATATGCCTCATATAGGTAAAAAGTTCACATGAAATGACAAAGGTATTGATAATAAAGCTTTTTTCAAGATTGACTAAATCTTTATTAATTAGAAATATTTAAATACATTTTCAACACTAAAGTTTCTTACCAGAAGAAATTAGTGATCATTGCCTAGAAAATGTGTCTTTTGGAAATGACAAACCAAGAACCAAGAAGCAATTTTAGTATTATAATATTTGGGCCCAACACCCATAATTTTTTAAACTAGTACAAGTAGGCTGAAAAGTGGATGTGGAAGGTTACAAAATGTTGCAAGCTGTGAAGAGATTAAAGTTAATGAAGAAAACTTTAAATAGTCTTAAGTCTCAGCATTTTAAGAATATTGTGATAGAGGCACAAGAGGATAGAGTGGCACTTCAGGGGTCTCAAAGGAAGTTCTATATTAACTCCTTGAGGCTAGAATTTCAATAGAAGAAGAGCAGTAAATATAAAAAATTTAAGAAGTCTTTCTACTTGAGTGAAATATTGATAACGCTCAAACCACTTGAAGTATGAAGCGGATATTGTCAATAAAGAACCCAACTAGAGGTTGGGGTCGATCCCAAAGGGAATAGGGAAGAGCTAGATTACAGCTGGTAAGTGAACTTGTGAGGTAGTTACTTCAAAATTTGGGGGTTCTGAAGAAAATCAATGATAAAAACAATTATCAAAAATCCGGTTTTGAATCAATATTAAAGGATAACTAGGGTTTGTGTTCTCCATGGGTTCATAACTGCTTTAGGTATACGCTCGTGATCATCACCAATACTTACTTATAGAACTGATAACTTAGGTTCATTCAAATGACCGACCAGTCCCTATTGAATGACTATACTCAATTACTCAACCAAGTCTCATGAGCGGTTTCAAAATATCCGATATCACTAAGTTCCAGATTTAACTATCCTGCGACCACAACTCAAGTTAATACAATGATCATCAAAATCAAGGCTCCGTTGTAATTCTCTTTTCCTAATCTCTACTTCTTAGACCTAAGCAAGTATAGAATTCGGGCATGTCCTAACGTTGCGCACCGTTAAGAAATGTTTAAGCATGAAGAGAATACAATATAAGTGTTTGTATTGGTTTTAGAATCACTTTGTGCAATCCTAACTTGTTAATCCACCATGGTTCCCACAACCCTAGCTATGGAGGTTTTAACTGCTCATAGTTGTAAGGTTGTGAATTATATTCATGATTAATAACATAAATCAATACTTACAATTATGAATGAGAAAAACACTTTCTTTAATTAATCAACAAAATTTTGAAGAACAAATAGCAAGAAGAATTCAAGAAAAGGTTGATCACACGTCAAATCAACTCAATTCTCTCTTTCTCTCCTAAAAATCTTTTCTATTCGATAATCTCTAATGATGATGTCTACTCTCTCATGAAAACTACTGGAAAAAAATATAAAATGTATTTATACAGACACAAGAATCCTTTTCCTAGTCCAACAGGGTGAATTTCCATATCTGGTTCCACCCACGTCACGAGCCATCCTACGATACGTAGCACGATCATACGGCTCGTAGCTTCCTTTCGTACATTGCATGACTTGCTGAATTTTGGTTAAGTGTTGGATCCTGGTACGACTCGTACCTCCATCTTACGATCCATACTATGCTCCTGTGGCTTGACTCTGAGATTTTGAAATATTTCTGAAGTTCATCACGACCACCATGGTACGACTCGTACCTTTATTCTGTAGTTTGTACTTCCTTTCCGTAGCAGGAGTCAGCTTTTTATGCAAATCTTCTGAATCTTTTCACGACTTCATCACCACGACTCATACAAGCTTGGTACAACTCGTACGGAGATTCGTATATTGCATCTCTTCAACATTATCCTTCTGCAACTTTTCACGGCCACCAGTACGACTCGTAGGACCTTCCTACGGCTCGTACTGTGGACTGCAAATCTGAGCCTATTTTGCACAGTTCAGGCTATCTTTTGCATTTTTTAGCTCCAACACCAATTTATCCTGTAACCAAAGGAAAAGTGCCTTATATCCACATAAATACTCTTAAGTCCATGCTATTTTCTTAGTTTTGAGCGTCGAAAGTGGTGTAAATCCACAGCACATCAGCACCCTCAACTTAAGACTTTTGCATGTCCTCAGGCAAAGAAAAGAAAAATTAAACACGACGCTCAACTAGAAAATAGACTTAAGAAACTACAACCAATACTCAAACAAAACTTGCACTTTCTATACAAACTCTACTGACCCTTTCTCATGGAACAACATCAGCTGATGCATTACAAGCTGTAATACCTCGGAAGGGCCTAAGAGTAGACTCGGGAGTTGAAGTTGAAAACTATAGAAAAAACTAGAATTTTGCATCAGGACGACTTGAGGTACGAATAGTGGTGAGGACCTATGACTCGTGACTCGAGTTGTGATGAATTTTGGGAGCCTGAGGTCATATCACAGGTGGTCCTACGAATCGTGGCGCGTAGGTACGACTCGTGGTGAAATTATTAGTGGTTCCAAAGTGAGTCGTCATGGTTCATGGTACGACTCATAGGATGTAGCAACGAGTCGTGATGAAGTCATGGGTAAGTCGTAGTTGGTATGGGTGGATGATACCATGACTGATAGTACGACCAGTAGGATGGTACTACGAGTCGTGGTATGCGAGTCGTGGCCATATTCAGAAGATTGAAAAGTGGAGAGGTGACCACGAGAGGTTATCACGAGTTGTGACTTTGTGGTACGACTCGTGGTTGGGGCCAGAACTATTTTTCAGGGAAATTTTATTAAGGGTAAATTCAATTTTTCTACACTTTTGGACCCTAAACCACGTCGTTTTAGCTTTAGTTTTAGAAGTTTTAGTGGGGGTAATGTGTTCTTTAACTCATTCCCCACTCAGACTTCCAAGAAAAAAGTACGCAGAGTTCCTCTCAGAGCATTTCAGAGCAACAACTAGGGTAGCCTTTTCTTCTCAGTTCCTCAAGAAAATTCTTCGAGTTTTTCACCAGGTATGTGGGAATTCAACAAGGAGATGGTTCTTCCCTTGCGTCTCCCAAAACTCTTCCTCTATTCACTTTCAGCCCTAGCCCTGAGTTTGTGAATTTGCGAATATTGCTATCGTTCTTTGATTATTTCATGTGGAATCCTATCCTATGTTAATTGTAACTATTTTCCACAAGTTTGTAACTAAAATGATGCTTGTTCTATAAATTTAGAAACTTAGCCCTAGCATTTGAAAAGTCAGAAATTAGAATCCGGTTTAAGCTTTGAATTCTTGAGAATTGTTTGCATCCTTCATAGTTAGGGGCTTCTATAATGATTATATGTGTTAAAAATTCAGTTACATGTATGTTATTCAGATTCAGTCAGAAAGTCTATATACTCTGTATTATTCTGAATTGTTAGTTCATTTTTAGTTAAAGCACTAGAACATCCAGTGTTAGTTAGAAATGTCAGCTGATCAGTTTGACTCCAGTCTTTTCCTGAGGTGTTAGTGGTACCTCCCAGTTATCAGAATTAGACTCAGAATTTATTTTATTTGGTCCATTAGGCGGTCATGACATTCCAGTTATATAGCTCTGACCAGCCCATGAGCCCAGTTTAGTTATTAGTTTGTTCTTTAGACGGTTACGACATTTCAGATAAGCAGCTCTGACCAGTCTTAGAACTCAGTTTTCAAATCTGGTCCTATAAGACGCTCAGGGAACTCTCTGACAATATCTCTTGGTCAGTATAGTCTTGGACCCCAATATCGAGCTATCCGCTTGTCAGTAGTAGTAATAGAATTATCCAGTGGGAGTAGGACTTAGAACCGAAAGGGCCGGGGTTCCAGGTGCACCCAGGTTCCAGAACTACGTTGCCACCGTAGGTTATAGATTTACTTGGCCTCATGGCCCCTTTGACAGTGATTTTCACAGTCCATGCCTTTATACCCTTGCAAGATATATTGGGTCCTACTGGTAGGGTGTATACATCGAATTCCATGTCGATCTCAAGTGGTTATATATTGGTTATAGCCTCTCCCACAAGTCAGTAAAGTTACTCTCAGATTCTTCAGTCCAGACCAGTTCAGTGCAGTATCACAGACTCAGTAATTTAGACTTAGGACATGTTTATGACCATCAGCCAGGGTCACTTTTGACCATATTAGTCTATTACCAGTTGTATCAGTTTTCAGCATTTCAGTTGGTCATTTCATGTTGTATCAGTTCAGTTACCAGTTCTGTCTCGTTGTTCATGTTTCTCTCATATACTCATTACGTTCAAAGTACCGACGCATACTTTTATGCTATATAATTTCATGATACAGCTGCAGGTTCCCAGACTTAGCATCGTTAGCGGTTGCGATCCAAATACTCCTCTACTGCAACCGAAGTGTGAGTCCTCATCATTCGAGGGCCTTGTTCTACTTTCTTTCAGTTGAGTTATTATTTCAGCTAGACTTAGAGTTAGCTGGGGGCTTGTCCCAGCAACTCCTTAGTTAGATGGCTTTCAAACAGACATGGATTTCAGATTTATTTGTATTATTCAAATGTTTTGAACTTTATGTTTTCAGACTTGTCTTTCGTAAATGTTTTATGATAGTATTTTAAAGTTTCGCTGTGCATGTTTACTCAAAGTTCATGTGAACGATAGACCAGGGGTTGACTTGGGGTCACTTGTGGCTTCAAGTACCGTATTACGTCCAGGGTGTAGGCTCGAGGCGTGACACAAGCAACCTCCGAACATCATAAACAGGGATCAAGGCATGTCATCTAGCTATCAACAAACAATCAAGTCATCACCAATGTTTTTCACACAAACTAATGGTAAAAGCAAACATAATCCATATACCCTCACACAAATGAAGTCCCCACTCAGATATGAAATATCAAGCATAGCATGAGACTAAACAAGTAAGGCGCTCACTCTTACAAAGAAGTTACAAGTATTCTGTGTCAGATACCATAGGCTTGCTCTTATTTTCTCTGCTTTGGTTTATTAGATGGTCGATTTAGGATCACTATAGGACTTGGTATGGCTTGTAATGTAGGCTTAGGGCTGAACATGATAAAGATGGAAGATTTTATAAGTGACTATCCCTTCCTTGACACTACATACATTGGCTTCACCTTTCACCTACTTCATCCTTTATTCTTTCATTCCTTTTTCTTTCCTTTTCACCCCCTTTTTATACACATTTGCATGGGCGTGGTGTATTTTCAACTTTTTCAGCATTTTTATTTTCTTTTAAAATTTCTTTTTCAAGATTCTCAATATTTTTCATCTCTTTTCTTTTCACCACACCACACCTCATTTTTTACCATTTCTTTTCTTCTTTTCTTTTCCTTTCTTCCATTCCCACCATTTACGCACCCCTACTCTAGCCACCCTCAACTTAAGCATTTTGCTTATATTAAGGTTCACAATATCCAAGGAAGGACCAGGGCCAAAGCAGGTTCATTGTAAACAAATGGGTATGGTTAGTCGGTAAATCAAAGAAACATGGTCTATTAAGGATTAAACTGGGATCAAGGGATTCATGCAACTTTGATAGGGTAATATAGGCTAAAAGTGAGCTAAACAAAAATGACCTATGATCATATCCTAACCAACCATCCTTAGCCTATGCAAAGACCAACCAGGCAAGTTCTAGATCTTCAACACAATACCCAACTAACTATTATACATCATTCACACATGGTACATGAACTATTTCCACCTCAGCTGTATGGTTTATACATGGCTTAAAAAGACTACTCAAATTAATAAACTAAATAACATCAAATGATCCATAACAATCATGCATGTTGTCACAAATACATAGCTAATGCATCAAAAATTTTAAACAAGGTCAATTTTTTTCAAAAACCAAAACTAGTACATTTTTATTGGCTGAGTACTCCTAAGTTACTTTCTAATTAAACAAAAATCACAAACTAAAAATAAAAATCCTACACATGTTGGTTCTACTAGATAGCATGCCTGAGGAAAAAGAAACACGACAAGAAAAACTCTTAGATGATTCAAAAATCCCAAAAATCACAAGTACACCCCCTCCCCTTTTTGGAAAAGTAAGCTTCTTCCACGAAGCATGAACTATAAGAACATAGGGAAGAGAACATACCTGTGGTGCACTAGGCGCTCCTGTCATCTTGCGGAGGTGGTACCTCCGCTGTAATAGTGGCGCTAGCGGTGGACGACACACTCAATGGTGTATCAATAGGGGGAGTGCTCCCCCCAGTGATCGTGGCTGCTTCGACGGCCTCTGTAACTATTGGGGCGGAATATGGCTCACCCCAAGGGTCACCGCCACTGGCAAGCTCGGGCTGAGCTATGGTGGAGCTACCTGCTCCTCTAGCTCTCTCATGAAGCTCAGATATATGTGTTTCATGAGTCCGCATGCTCTCTGCTCTAGCCCGCTTGCACTCTTTCCTCTCCTTCTTCCTCCCCTTTTTCGGACTCTCCTCTTTAACATCCTCAGCAAATCTTTTCTTACCCTTATCAAAAGCTGTAGTCGGCTCCCAATATGCCACCAAATCAATCTCCTCGTCAGGCTCGACATCTAGGTCCAGAAGTGTAACACCCCAAAAATCCCTATGACTAAACCCTGGATTTAAAGTTGATCATACAGAGAAAACTGGGAAATGTCCTTAGAACAAGCGTCAGTACGACTCTTAGGAGGATTGTACGAGTCGTATCAAGGACTCGTAGTGTGTTCTAGAGAGATCAACAAAATTTGATTAAGAAGTCATGGCAGGATCTCACGACTCGTACCAAGTCAATATGAGTCGTACCAAGGTTTCATGGTATGATTCAGAAAGTTTGGTAGGAAGAGGCAAGGAAAACCACGATTGGATCCTATGATCCATAGTAGGGTAGTACGAGTCGTACTGAAGGATCATTATAGGAGGTTCAGAGAATTTTCAAGGAAGGATCATTAGCTACAAACACTCAGTATGAGTCATAAGATGATGGTACGAATCGTCATGTCAGTCGTGAGTTAAGATGTACACCATGGACTTTCGGCTAAGTTTGGAACTATTCTAGGTAGGTGGATAGACCCGAACTTGATGAATTTAAGAAAAACAAGGCGTTAACATAAATTATTAAGTGTAAGAAGTGTATTGGATGCAAGTTAAGGGTTATAAGGAACCTCTAGCAAGAAGTTGAGTTGAGAGTCTTCCTACTGATTTGGTTTTTCATGAAAGTTCTTACAAGGGCCAACTTTAAATGATCATAAATCCTATTATACGAATTATTTTTGGATGATCCATCATATCAAATTAAATCTCTTTGAGTCTTCTTTCCAACGCATCCAACCTTACATCAATTAAAGTTCCGAGTAAAAAGTTATGACCAGTTTAGTAAAGCACTGTCAGGTTGGGTGGACAGGACCAGCCCTGTTACCACGAGTCTTGGTACGACTCGTGGTATGAAGGTACAACCCGTACCAGGAGTTTCAGAAACCTTTTTAAGCTTCCCAGAAGCCATGAATGGCATACCACGACTGGTAGGAAGCCACCACGAGTCATGGTACGACCCGTGGCACCAGACAGACAGATTTTTGAGAACTTTTTCCCAGGGTTATTTTTGTAATTTTCTATGCTTCTAACTCTTAAACTAGGTCATTTTAGGGTTATTTTGAGTCAAATTATTCCTAGTCTAACCCCCAACCATCGTAAGTTCTTCTTCTCCCTTCTTCTCTCAAGGCTCAAGAACTAGGGTTCCTCTCCAAGGCGCAGCAGCTTCAAGATCTTTAGAGAGATCCTTCAACCAGGTATGTGGAAATTCAACAAGGAGATTGTTCTCCCCCTGTGTCCCATAAAACTCTTTCCGTGTTCACTATCAGATCTAGCCCTGAGTTTTCGAAAGTGAATATATTGTTGTCATACCTTGAATAATTCATGTGGAATCTTAATCTATGTTCATTGTAGTTAATTCTCACCAGTTTGTGACCAAAATGATGCATATCCCAGTGAAGTAGAATTTTAGCCCTAACTTTTGAAGCAGAAACTAGAATCCTATATATGTACTGAATTATTGAATCATGCTTGAATGTTTCAAAGTTACTGAATTCCTATAGTATTTGTATGTTTCAGAAACTCAGTTAAAGGTTTAATTAGTCAGTCTTATCCAAAAATTCATTTACTCAGTATCACTCAGGAATGTCATTCTAGCCTCAGTCAAATTTTTTAGCAACCTCCGGGTTAACCAGAATAAGGTCAGCTTATCAGTTTGACTAAAGTTGTTTCTTGAGGTGTCAGAGGTGCTTCCCAGTTATCAGTTATTAGACTTAGATATTGTTGGGACTGCGCCCAAGCGCACACGCAAGCATACGTGGTCTTACAAGTAATACAGTGGCCCTTTTTTAAGAGCCGGATGTCGAACCCACATGGACTGGATCAATTCAGCTAATTATCAAGTTCACGTGTGATATTAACTTTCACAAGTGTTGATTATAAAAGTTTTCGATAAATTCTATTTAAATCTAGGGGTGGTCACAGAAATACT
>JACEIK010000721.1:0-34303 GCA_018107945.1 Datura stramonium
GTTTTTTTATTTAAACTATCATTTAATATTTATCGGAATATATTTAATTTATTAATTATTTTATTTTTTTATTTAAATGATTCAGTTAGGAAAAGTGAATAATTAATATTTTGATAAATATTTGATGATAATTTAGATAGAAAAAATAAATACCTGATAGTTGTAGAAAATTCAAAAAAATTAAATATTTTAATGTATTTTTAACCCTTCACTTAAAAATAAATATATTGAAGAATTTCGGAAGGCGTATTAGTGAATATGGGTGGCAATTGGGAGGAGCAGGGTAGAGACGGGGAAATTTTAAATTGGGGGGAGGGAGAGAAAGGGGGCAGGGAAAATTATTATTTCTAATTTTTTTTTTAATGGGTTAAGTAGGGTAGGAGTAAGACTAAAATTTTAAAAAGCAGTTGAAATTAGGTAATAGTTTATCTCGAAAGGGCGTGATCTTCTTGCACAATATCATATCGTTTTTAAAGATGGGAAAGCCCCATAAATGCTAGAGCGTAGTCGCGAGATAAATAAATTTTCTTATTAAAAAGTATGTTTTTGGTTCTTTTACAATAAACATTTACTCATTATTTCATTTTAATTTATTTGTCTTAGTACTATTTAATAATTAAAAGATATTTTCTTTGAGATGTAATTAAGTAAGCCCTAGAGTCCTAAACTATCTCGTTTTGGGTTCTACCTTGCACGATTTTAGGGTTCTTCTAGACCTAAACCCTCATTCTCTCAATCTCCTTCTTCCCCCTCTCTTCTAAAAAATCCTAGAGTTTCTGAGGTATTCTTCAGCCAGGATTTTGGGTCGGGATTTTCGTCTACTATGTATGTTGGACTTTAACAAGGACATTCTTCCATCCTAGTGCCCCAAAATGCTTTCGATCAATCAATTTTTATGTATTTAGAATAGCATGATCTAGGGTTTGTGTAATGGGTAATTTTCTCCTTATTCTTTTCTAAAATGCAAATATTTACTGCAATTATGAAACTAATTGGGATGTTAATTTGATGGGTTGTTTGGAATATGGATCATATGTTGGGAATGCATGAGGATAACTTGTTGTTCATAAATTGGTTTGAGTAATGAATGGGTGTTTCTTATTGTTCAATTAATTTTTCATAGTGATGCCATGAATATGAAGAAATTATAGAAAAATATAGGTTAAGTATGCAGTGTAGTATGTTCTTCCTAACTCAATTTAAGTGTTGAATGGGAATTGTTCATTTCTCCTTTGATTACCGTAGAAATTCATAGTTATGATGGAAGTGTGGAAATATTGCATAATTAACCCTAATGACTTGATTATGATATTGATGACCATGTTGGATTGAGTAGGATTTGTGGGATTGAGTAATTGAAGTAAATTATGTGCCCTCACCATGTTTTAGATTTAATCAATTGGGCATGGCAAGGATTGCATCTCGTTGTTGAACTATGAGGCTTGGGCGGATTCTATAATGCTTTCCTACAAAAATTGTTATTATAAAACCTTAGAATCTAAGAAAACGCCCATGGCTAAGGAGTTCATAAATGGAATGATTGTGACAAGCGTGTGGAATGTTTGTAACCTAATTACATGAAGTTATGCATCCTTGATAGATTACGAGTTGAATTACATAAATCATGTTTAAACTTATATTACACATTGAATGAGGTGAGTACGGAATCAGGGCAAGTGATAGAAAATGCTAGTACTAATTTATAGCATGCTCGTTGGGTTGTGATGTTTAAGGCTAATGAGGAAGTTGGTTTTGTAATAATATGAATCATAATGGCGAGCTGTGATTAACATGTCAAGTTGTGAACCCGTGCCTATTTAAAAGATGACTTTAATACTTTTAACATGAGTCTTTGCATGATGAGAGTGGAGGATGTTCTGTCTACGATTAATTATTGTAAATTCAAATTAGCTATATGCGTTAGTGGAGAATTCATTTTCTATGCGCTAGTGGAGTATGTCTTCTTTAGACGTTAGTGGAGAATGTCTTATCTAGACGTTAGTGGAGAATGTCTTATCTAGACGTTAGTGGAGAATGTCGTCTCTTGGTGGTCGGGACTTACATCTCTGATCGAGTTGAGTATTTTATTTTTCCTCGCGTTGTTTGATACTAGCATCCCTAGCCGACCAATGACTCTCTATATCAGGCTCTCTCTCTTCCTTTGACGGTCGAGGATTCTCTTTAGGCGAGAATGTTTTCCTTTGATAGTCATGGACGCTCCGCCTCGGCCGTCGAGGACTCCGCCCCAGACGTCGGGGACCTCTTGATATCGATCCACGGCTTGTCATACTTTGTATTATTCCAGATTGGCCTATTTGCATCATCGGTTGCTATCATAATGCATGTATTTATAATGTGGTTATGTTAAGTGAATATGTGAACCTCGTATAAGATTGTTGTACTTCTTACGACCCATGGCTATTAATATGTTTTACCTTACTTCCTCCTTGCTAATATTATAAGTTAGTTTACGCCGACTCTGCGCCTTTCCAATGCATTTCAATCTTGACCGCCGTCTCTTGTCTTTATGTCGTTTCATGATATAGATTCGTGTCTAGGAGTTCGGCCACGTGGTTAGATCGCTTCTCCGTTCCCAGGTTGTTAGTAGTGAGTCCTCATCTTAGGGAGCGTGATTTATATTCTGTTTTGTGTGTTTTAGTTTTCAAACTTTGGGAGTTATTTGGGGCTTGTCCTTGACTGTCGGTTTAGTAGAGAGAGAGCTTTCGGACTTGTCTAGAACGTTCAACGTTGTATTTATATGTTATTAAATTGTTGTTATGGTTCATATTAGTTTAACTGTCATTTCTTCCTCTCTTGTTCATGATGTTCGACATTTCTTATGTTAAGTGTATGCGATGATTATGCCATGGGTCGACTTGGAGCTTTCGGGGTTCCTTGTCTAGTGTCTACAATCAAGTCTACTCTCGGATCGTGAGAATGAGATCCAAGCAATGGCATTAGTAGTCTCCTCCTGGGGATCGAATAAAAGGATCCCACTTCCAAGTTCTCATGGGATAAGTCCATTGTCTATGTATGAGATAAAAAACTAGCTTAGATAAAAAAGGCTAACATAGTCCTTCAAATTTGCAGCCCTAATCAGAACATGTCTATTACTCAACAAGCCTATATTGCACTCACCCTTTAATTTGCATTGTTTGGGAATGATTTGTCGTAAATCATGAATGCTAGACCAACCATATGAAAACTTACCAATAACAACATATTGTAAATTTTATTTATAAATCATTAGGGTCACTTCCTCCTCTTCCCCAAGTCACTCTAGGTTCACCATGTAGATAGAGACAGATTTCATTGGAATAGGTTTTGAAAGCGGGGACTTTGGGTAGAGTTTCGCAACAAATCTAATAAAAAATTATTTTCAGGTTGTATCTGTGGGGGGTTGGCCTGAGGACATGGCTGCCATGGCCACCGGAAAACTAATTTGAAAGGTTTGGCGACGTTAGGAATTCGATCAGACTTACGCTTAGGTAAATAATTTTCTATTAATTTGTTGTGAAACATCTTGATAGAGTGAATTATTTTATCTTTCTCTACTAATTTTTTGATCTTATTATTCTTTAGAATTATTTAATTTGTCTTACTTGTTACTTATTAACTTGATTTTAATTTTAATAAATGACTACTAATATAGTAGATTAAACCTCAATAAAGAAGGTTAAAATTCTAATCTTTTACATATCGCTAGACATCTTTAGTTATGTATGGTGAAAAATCACCTTTTTCTCTTAAAAAAATTTAATCTAGTTATTCTTTAGAATTGAATTGAATTTTCTGCAATTACTTATTAACTTTATTATAATTCTTATAAATTTTTACTTGATTGAATAATATATCGTTGAAGCTTTTGTCTTTTCTTTTTGTGTGTGTGTATGTTGATTTTATTATTTGTGAGAGTAACATTGATGAAGTAGATATTAGAGTAGCAAAATAGATAAAGAAATATTACAAGTATATATTTTTTATCTATTAATTTTCTATCTCTTTTTAGTTATTAGTTATTTCATACGATAAATTTGTGTTATAATACAGGTTGGTTTTTCTTTTAGAATGATTACAAAGTTGTAGTAAGTTAACATGGCGAATCTAGTAAATTCAAGTCTTTAGTAAATGATCGCAAAGTCATGCTTAATATCAAAAAGGGATGACAAGATCAATGTGGAGAGGGTGATATGGATTTAAAAATAATTTTACATACTTTTCTTTTTATTATATGCTTTTATAAATATATTTGTGTGAAATTACGTGACTTGCTGGCGGTAAGCTATTCACAATTCGCATAAGATTGGCGATACATGAAAAGTTTACAGATGAATAAGAAAAAATAAAAAGAGATGGAAAAGATTTGTGCTATTGAAAAAATGAGTATTTTTCTTTTTCTATAACTTAAAATTTGAAGATAAGATGGAATGAGCTTACGGTTGAAAAAAAATTTCTGCAGAAATTTATCTTTGATTTATCTCTTTTTTTAAAGTTAATTGCTTGATTCATTTTTTATTTCTAACGATAAAATTGTTAAGTAACTCTTAAATCTCACTTTCAATTTTTTTATATTAATCTATTTTAATTGAGAGTGATAATTAAAAAATAAAATATTTAAGAATTTATGTTTTAATCATGTCTTTTTCAATTAATTAAGAAAATAATGAAGAAAGAACATTTTCAAATTAATCAAGTTATATTAAAGAATGATGTAGATACTAAAATATAAATAGAACATACGTATAATTTCATTTATAAATTTTGAATTGATGTATTTAATTTGTGTGTTTTTGCTATTTCATTCTTCTACATTTTTATATTTCCTTTTTAAATATTAAATAAGTAAATAATTATGAGAGAGAACTAATATTTAATTCTCTAATGATATGAAAAAATTGATATTTATATACATATCTTAAGTGTATAAAATTGAAAATTTTATGTTTAAATTTATATATTTAGAGATCAATTTTATCATTCTTTGCTTTCTTAATGTTCTTTTAAGAAACTAAAAAAAAATAGTTTAGCAATTATTATTTTATTAAAATTTAATAATTTAAAATATTTAATTATTTTAAACTAAAATATAATAATATTTAATTATTAAAAAATAATTACTAATATATATTATTTTCGCGAAGCGCGGATAAATCACCTAGTGAAAAAATAATACTCTCTTTAACTTTTGCTAAAGTTATGATACAACAACCTCTTCATTGATCAAATTTGAAATTCAACGAAGATAACTATATCATAGAACGCTCAAAATGTTTGTTATTTGACTTAAAATAAGAGGGAAAAAAATAGCAATGATATATTTTTATTTTACAAAATTACTTAAGAAGCACCCTTGATCAGCACCAATTCCATCATGAAAATAACCACAACAATATACAGAAAAAACACATGCATTTGTTGATATAATACATAAATTAAGAATATAAAAAGAATACAAATAATAGTTATTGTAAAAAATATATATATTCAGGATACCAAATAATATATATACCTTCGCAAATATCTAATTGTAAATTTTTATAGAGTGGTGGAGAAAATGTAAAAAAAGATAATGGAGAAAAGCTAATGTCATAAGAAGATGAAAAATAGAAATATTTTGTACTAATTGTGAATAACGTTTGCAATAATAAGTAAAAATAATTAATACTTTTTGGTAGATGTATACCATCAAATCTATATTCTATAATAATAATAATCTGCTCGTCGTTATGTTAATTATTTATATCATCTATCTAATTATACGTGTGTGTATATATAAAATCTTGTTCTAGTAATATTATTTTTGAAAATTATATATATTTATTATAAATAAAAATATAATTATATATATAATATATATTAAAATAATATATGATATTTAAATTTTTATCTGTTATAACACCATTTAAATATACTAGGAGACAGTCTATTATTCTCTATATTAAATTAAAGGGAATCTTATCAGATTTAGAATTATCTGAATACAAAAAGAAACGCATGGTTTATTATTATTTTTTTTGGTCTCAATCATCAAATGCACTTAATAAATTATCAGGAATCATTGGCATTGCTAAATTCAAAATTATTAAATATTTTTAAATTTTAAAATAAATAATATTTTTAATTTAAATACGTGAAAGTAAGATGTATATATTATAATACTATTTCTCTTAAAATGTAACATGAAAGTGTTGATAAGTATCATTTTGCATTGTGATGAATTTCTTCTCTCTATCTTAGCTTAAATAAGGTACCGGGACAAGTTAATTAAGAAACATTTTTAAAATTTACGGTCTAAGACAAGTCATAAATTTATATGACGATAAATTATTTTATTAAAGATAATATAAGAAAAATTTAAAATACATTATTTTTAAACCGGAAAAATGGTGTGAGTTTGTGTTGGTACATTTTATTTTATTTTCATTTATTGAGATTACATCTCATTAGCTAGTTAGTCGATTAGTTTAGAGATTAGCTAGTTGGTTTAAGGTTGATTAGCAGTGTGTTAGCATTAATTAGTTATAAGTTAGTTACTAGTTAGTGAAAAGGGTAGCTTTGTAATTTTACTCATTAGTTAGTTAGAAGGAGTAACTAACTCCTCCTTTCTCTTTTGTATATAACAAAACGAGAAGTAGAAGGCAGGTTTTCTTGCCATTTCCTCAGTGAATTCTCTCATCTTCCTCACTCTTGCTTCTCCTTCAATGGAAGGCATTCTAATCCTCTTCTTCTTCAAAGATAAAATCGCTACATTTTAACATCACTAATTATATATTATCTTAATTGATCATATCAATTTGTTGTATGCAAAGTATAAAATTATACACAATATTTAAAAGATGAAAGATTATGTCGTATCAAATATAGGGAAATTAAACACAAAAAATCATAACAAACACGTCCAACATAAAATTAGGTGCCTAACAACGTTATTTGTTGTTATTAATAATATTATATACCTTGCATAATGGCAGTGGTGAAGCTAGAAATTCCGTTAAGAATGTTTAAGATTTAATATGAAATAGTTTTTACGTCATATATTTAGCGTAATTTCTATATATATAGTATATTCATTTTTAACGAAGAATATTCGGCCCACGACCATCACGAGATATATATTACGGCCATTTCAGCAATAGTGCTTTCCAACATCGTTACATAATAAATTTTCAGGAAATAAATCAGAATTAATCAATATATCATATGTATTAGATAAAGATGATGATATTGCAACTAAAATAAAATATATAATCTACACATAACATATAGTTATATGTCGCAGTCGTGTATATATATAAACATAATATTTTATTTTTATCGCAAAAAAACAGTTATATTTATTTTTATTTTTATTTAAAATTATCATTAGAAACGACATTGTGAATGATGAAAAAAAATATGTTTTTCATCGTTCTTGAAAATCACTAATGTAAATATTGAGTCTTTTTCTATCACAAATAATTATTGCTTTTTTTTTTTTAGTTATTCATTAAATCGATAATAATTTTGCCTATCCTAGTGAAGATAAATATTGATCGAATTTTGATATAACTTCTACAAAATTGTATTTTTACTTAAAGACAATTTTTTGAGTATATAAACGATACTAAATAGAAGATTACTATTTCTTAAACACAAACAAATACTACTCAAAATATAGATATTTCTCATGGTAAATCGTTGGAAAATTTGTGTTATGAAATATGATTTTACGTTCATTTTCAACTGAGGCAGGTTGTTGGAAAAATCGTGGTGGGAAATAGATTACCATTGGCCCAGTGAGAAACTTCGCGGTACTAAAGTAACTTATTATTTTCCACCGATATCCATGAAAATAGCCATTTAATTATTTTTGTATTTAAAAAATTTTCAATATGAAATTAGTAGATTTCAGCTGCGAAAAACATTAAAATGTAAATTATTTAGAGATATATGTGTTATGCCAGCACATTAAATGCTTATTATATTAAATTTACAATATTATAATATTACATGATTTATTATACAGGTACAGCGCATATATTGAGAAACTAGTAGTACTATAAAGGAGCAAAGTTCCTTAGATGAAACTAAGCAAAGAAGATGGGGCTTTGGAAAACATGGAAAAGACTTGGTCACACCATTGCACAAGTCCAACCACTTTCCGAAAAGGTTATCAAACCTTCCTCTCCAACTCCATCTATTCATGGACTTCACAAGCTGTCTCTTCTTGAACAAGCCCAAACACATACCTATGCGCCCGCTGGCTTATTCTACTCCAAACAACAGCTGGGTGAATTCTCAAATCACCATGCTCGACTTTCTAATATTCTTGTTAATTCGCTGTCCAAAAATCTGGAATTATACTATCCATATGCTGGATGTGTTAAAGATAGTCGCACCATTGCGTGCAACGATGTTGGTGCTAAGTTTATCCAAGTCAAAATCAACTCCCCAATGTCACATGTTGCTAATCATCCTAATTCTGACATCAAAGATTTGATTTTTCCTCAAGGACTACCTTGGGCTAATGATTCTCCTCATGGGTTGGCTGTATGTCAGTTGAGTTATTTGACTGCGGAGGGAATAGCTATAAGTACTTGTTTATCTCATAAAATTGGAGATGCATATAGCGTTTATCACTTTCTAAGTGATTGGGCCGCGTAGCCCGTTCTCCCCATGCAAAATTATCATCTCCTTACTTTGTTCAAGATTCTCTTTATCCATCTCTCCCCATGAAATGGATCCACCGAATTTGGTCCATGATGGATGGATGCATCCAAAAAAGATATACTTTCTACGCTTCTCAATTACGTGCTTTAAAAGCTTCGTTGCTGAAGATTCTTCAGTGCAAATCCAACACGTACTGAAGTTGCTCCGGTGCACTAATTTTCGTCTTCGCAACTCTAGGCAAGGCAAATAATTGGGTTCATTTAGTCTACATTGATTCACTTTGCTAACGAGAGGTTTTACCATAATTGCCATCTAAATCAATTGGGAATGTTATCACATACTTTCCCACAACGAAGATTGATCAAAGAGGGAGACATGAATGTACCAAAAATAGTAAGTTCGATTAGGCGGGAGAAACAAGTATTTTTGTACGACAACAAGGACAATAATGTAGTCAAGAAAAACAAATGGGCTTCAGATATATTTGAATTGACTAAAAATGGAGGGGAACCATCATACAGCTTGGATGATGGAAATGAATATGTTTGTAGTAGTTTACTTCAAATCCCCTTTCATGAAATAGATTTTGGATGGGGGAAACCTGTTAGAATGACGATAGGTAATGGACCTAAGACTAATGCTTTTGGGATTGTGGAACAAGGTAATGAAGTAGAAGTACATGTCTTGTTGAACCAACAAGATGTGCCTATATTTGAGAGTGATGCTCAACTTTTCAAATTTGCTTCTCCCATTCCAAGTTGCAGTAATTAGTAAAAGCTTCTTTTTACATTTGTTTGCTAATTGCGTCATATTGTTGTTCCTAATAATGCATTTTAATATATAATATTCAAAGCTTCTTTTTTCCTTTCATTAAGTATACAAAATTGTTCTTCATTCAATTTTAAATTGGAGGTCCCGAAGACTCAATCATTTCAAGTTTAACCACTATTGCTAATATCCCAATTACTAAGGGGTCGTTTGGTATAAAAGTTATCCCACGGGTATTTAATTTGGGATTTTAGTTATTTTGAGATTGTTATCCCATTCTCAATATTGAGGGGATAAGGGATAATTAGTTGGATTAATTTTAAATGAGATTATTGCGTATTTGGTTGAGATAAAATTTTGAGATTAGTTATTAAAATTATATGTATTATTTTATCCCGTTGAGGGTGGAGATAACAATTTCGGGATAATAAATCCAAAAATTTATTCGAGATTTTATCCCAATCAATCGCGGGATAAACCATCAAAAAATTAATCCGAAGACTATTTATCTCTCATCCCTCATTAAGGGTGGGGTAAAAATTTCGAGATAACTAAACCCAAAATTAGTTATTCCAAAATAACTTATTTTCCAATTAAACAACCCCTAGCTGAAGTTTTAAGTCCTATATATATCTCCCTGCAATTCAATCCGAGAGCGATTAGAATTCGCACCATGGGTGCACCACTACAAAAAAAAACAAAATATATTAAGTGAGATATACTCCGAAGATAAATAAATTAGTAGCCAAATAATCTTGTAATCTAGCGCATAGCATGAATGCCAACATAGCAATCTTAAAAAAAAAATATATATAAAATATTAAATTTTACGGAAAATCCCCTTGAATTCACGTGCCCCATTTTTATTATTCATAAAATGCGTCCCTGATTCAATCATATTTGAATCTCCATCACTTTCCCATGCTCATGTGCAATACCTGGGAAACAGGGAGAGGACAGTCTATTAAATATAAATAAACATCCACGAGCTGGCTGTCTTATTTGACAACTAGTAAATATATGAATGATTTTAAATATATATATATATATATCTGAATACAAAGAGAAATTTAATAAGTAAATAAATATAATTATCTTCACATTTGTTTATTATTTCATAAAGCAGTACGCAATGCAGGTGTCTTGCAAGTTTTCTGAAAGCTCACTTTGACAACATAAACTCATGATATCGTTTCACATTCAATTTTAAAATTTTAAATTTTTAATTATGTGTTTATTTTTGTATTTTAATTAAATTACATGTTTTTTTTGTTTTTTTAATAATTTTTAAAAAATTATATAATGCATATTTTTCATACATCAAATAAAAAGTATAAAATAATTTTTAGTATAATATAATACAGCATAGACCTTATTCGTGGTATGCTTCATCTTATCTAAGAGTGTATATAGTTAGAGTTAGTTGCTTTTTTAAATATTCAAACCAGCAATCAATTCTGTCAGTAATAAATTAAATTAATAAAGTTAAATTTTTTAATTTTCTACAATTTTTTACGATAAAGTCATTGTCGAGGCATAACTAAATCTTTTTTACGGGGCAACTCAATTTTTTAATATCAATCACATTAAATGTAGTTAATAAATTATTGGGGATCATGATATTCTAAAATAAAAGTCTGGAGCTGTTATATATACATGTTATTGATTAATATTTAAATTTTTTATTTATTAAAAACATATATAAACGTAAAATAAAACAAAATGGTGCTAATAATACATAAATTGTATGTATAATATATTTTTATCTACTTATTCCTAATAAATATCTTTAAAAAGATGTAATTCTTTGATATTTTCTTGATTATGTAAAATTATCTCCTTTTAAATAAAGATAAAATTGGAAGAATATCATTAATGTCTTCTTAATCGTAAACACCACTTATTTTAAAATAAAATGAAAATAAAATATTATGTATTTTAAAATTAAAAAACTTATTTTATTTTAACTATGATTAAGATGCTTGCTAAATTAATTTAATCTAGACCTTTAAATTTTAAATAGGGAGGAAAGCCAAATCTCATATCTCATATCTCATATGATAAATTTATTACCTTATACTTTATATATAGTTCTATATCAAGGATAAATCTAAATGACCACGAGGATTTAATTTGGTCACAATGGCCATAATTTTCTATTTATGCTATAAACTAATTTATTTTATTTTAAATTTTTTTATCCTTGTGGTCATTTAGATTATCTCTTATCTTATTCTAAAGTTAAAATTCTTTTTTAAATTTGAGATTTATGCTTCATTAAAAGCAATGTTAATTAATTCTTCATGAAAGTTATTTTCTTGGATTGCATAGCCCATTCATGTGGAATATCAAATGAATCATGACGTCTTTAACATCAATCTATATCCAACTATGGTTGATTTGTTTTTGATATTTTAAACCTTTTTTTTACATGTATTTATTAGTTATTTTTCAATGCATTGAAACTTCTCCCTACACGAGAAATTGAACAAAATTTTAAAATTTTCTAATATAATTTATATATGAAATTTTTTTAAGTATTTATTTACAAAAAATAATACTTATAGGAAGTTGTATATACATATATGGTAATTGGACAAAATTTAAAATTTTCTAAGCAATTTATTTATGAAAATATTTTTATTAGTATTTGTTTACACAAATACGTATAGGGAAATTAAATAAACGTATTACTCAAATTTTGGAATTTCTCTTTAATTTATTTATTAGTTGTTTCTGAATGCATGAAAACTTTCTCTCTACATGAAAATTGGACAAAATTTAAAATTTTCTAATATAATTTATGTATGAAAAAAGTTGTTATTTAATGAAAATATTTTATTCATTAAGAAAAGTTTATATATAAAAAAATTTATATACTACTAACAATGGCATTCCAACAAGTCGGCAAACTCTTCTTTTAGTCGAGTGATTTACATGTCGCGTGGCGGTGTCGAATTATTTAATATATATATATATATATATATATATATATATATATATATATATATATATATATATATATATATATATATATAAATAAAGTAAAAAAATTAAAAAATGAAAATAGAAGGTAAATTTACAAAAAGAACATTACTTGTAAACAAAGTTGTATATTAGTGTATTCTCCATTGTTTTTTTTATTATAGAAAAACTTAATTGTATTTAGTGTATTTAGAAAGTCGTATTGTATTTGTTTCAACTTATAATACACAAGAAAAATAAATATATTTGTTCTTATCTATAATAACCTATTGGTATTCCCAGCATTAAAGAGTTTTTGTTGACCACATGTATGAAAACTTTCTTGAGAATATAATAAAATTTAATAAATACCTAATTTTATTTTGAAAAAAAGAGACTAGATCATAATCTTTTTATATTTATAACTAAATTGTGAACACAAAATTATGATAATTTAGCATCACCCCATAAATTTATTACCTTATACTTTAATACTGATTCTTTTCCATACATTTATACTATAATCTTATATTACGCCTTTCACACACTATATAAAATCAGTTGATTGAACACAATGCCTATAGGAGGTGGGTGTTTCACCGCGGCACGGAGCGGGCGTGAGTCTCATAGATCTATAGGGCGTATATCTCATGAAGTTATTGGATCTACATGGTATATATACCATTAACCATCTTGATTTTATAGTTTTTATGTAGTAAGGAAATAAGCAAAAATAATATATTTTTTTTGTTTTTTTAATTAATTAATTAAAAGGTTGAATTTTATATTATTA
The DNA here is from genome assembly GCA_018107945.1 of Datura stramonium. Lineage (NCBI taxonomy): Eukaryota > Viridiplantae > Streptophyta > Magnoliopsida > Solanales > Solanaceae > Datura > Datura stramonium. The sequence continues at coordinate 13,175 of JACEIK010000721.1, forward strand.
TTGTGTTTTTAAATTTTCTAAATAAATAACAAAAACAATGATAATAGCTAAGATAATTTTTAAAATAAAATTATTATCGATCTATAAATCTACTAATTTTTTATTCACTCTCCGTAATATTTACCTTTGATTATTGTTTATATATATTTCAACAAAGAGAAAAATAACTAGTTAAAAAGTTGATATATAGAAAGAACTTGATAATTAATTTCAAATTTTTTTATTTTTTTTATTTTTTTTATTTTTTTTACTATTTCAACGAAACAATAACGAAATAAATAAAGTTAAGCTTAAATCTATCCGAAAATATGAAAATGGGACTGTTTGGGTCCAACCAAATCTCTCTATTCGTCTGATTGTAGATTGGGCTCACTATAATTTCTTTCAGCCCAGTTCTGTTCTCTGTTCGCCTGGATGGCATTAGGCTGCTTCATGCTTCAAATTTTGGGCTTTGGCCCAATATTTGCTAGACTTAAGATATTGGTGCTAACAAGAGTTCATTTTAAAATAAAGAAGACTGATTACAAATGATTAATGCCTCACAACAGACTGCTAAACTTAAGCAAAAATGGAGGTGATTTAAAGTTCAGTTATATGGTTTACAAAACTGGGCCAAACTCGATAAGATTGGGACCTAAAGCTAAACTTCAAAAAAAATCTTAATTTATTTTTAAGGAAATATCTAAAGATATATTTTATTTAAAATCTATTTTTTAGTTATTTTTAAATGCGAAGTTATTAATTATTATTTTATAATTAATTTATTTTAAAAGTTTCTTTTCAAGAAAAGGTGACGATATTTATATCTTATGGAGTAAGAATATCAACGATGCAAATTTTCAATGAAAAAAATAATATAAAGTTAGAATAATACATTTTGTCTCAAGAATATGATAAGTTGATATAAAGGATGTGGAAATAGTGTTGTGCTGCATCAATATAAATATATAATGATTGCTTGTTGCATCTTTTTATAAGTAGACAATAGTAGGTTTTGTAAGAATGTAAGAGGTTTGATTGTTTAGGAGACGGATATTCAATAATAATAAGAGAATAATAGCGCGTTTGGCGAAAACTACAAAATCGAACTTCAATTTGAAAAATATTTTTAAAAATATTTTTAATTTTTTTAATTTTTTTATAAGAAATTAAAAAATAAAAAATTAAAAAAACTCAAAATTCATAAAAAAAAAAAAACCCCAAAAACAAAAAACAAACAATATAAAAAATATAAAAAAACTAAAAAAAATAAAAAATTATTATACTTTCTCTCATAATTTCTATTCAAATTTAATAGTACATAAATTTTTCCCCAAAGTGATTAAGCTCCCCCTCCCCCAACCAAATAGAGCCTCGAATTCCCAACATTTGGGTTCCCGTGATATGAGATGAATCAAAAAAAAGAGGAAAAAAACCTTGGCAGAGGCGAGGGCCATTGTTGTCACGCCCCTCCTTGGGAGCATGGCGCTTTTTGGTGCCCTCTTAAGACACAGCTGGCTGGACTCACCGAGCCTAAGCACTTGGTGTCGGGGCACAGGTCTAACTACGGATTCATGGAACCAACAAATTATATAACGGCCCATAATACGGCCTCCGGCCAACGAGGCCTATAGCCTCCTGTAAGAAAACAATAGGCGGCCAAAATCACGGTAGTATAAAGGAACCTATGCGAGTGACAAGGCGCCATGCGACAAAGTTTCCTTTGAAGCAGTGAATTGAATGCTAAACTACTGCGTGACAGTAGGTCACCAACTAATGTGAATAAGGCCCCTGGCCATCATAAAACAAACAAAACTGGAGCGATCGGTACAACTAACCCTGGGAATATACAATCACGCAAGCCTCACAGAATGCGTAAATTTGGTCGAGACGGGCCTAGACCTACCGTCTTGGCCACAACAAAAAGAAAAAAGGAATACACCGAGTACATCCAAGCTCAGGATGACGGAGCGTGACTCACATTTGTCTTGTTGGAATTACGAGGATCGGCTCCTTGTCTATGAGTACATGCGGGCAAGTACGGCGCCCTAAATGGGCGTTAGTACCCTTTGGTGCAGAGTATGCAAAGCAATAACTAAACATAACTGAAAATGACGGTATCTTACGATGGTCTTGAATAACGAAGATGACTAAGACTATAAGGATGACGGAATCTATTAAGCTTAAGCTGTCTTGGAGAGAAGGTGAGAATCATACTGTCGATGCGGCGTCTGCTGTCCCACCAATTTAATAAATAACACATATAGCATACAGAACCTATACCAGCCCCCATAAGCCGGAAGGTACCAATCAACATCCTGATCTATATACCACCTGCAGGTCGCCATTCAAAATAACAATTCCTCCACTCTTAGTAACTATGAGCATCCGCCCAGGCCCAGTGGGTGTACGGCTTGGGCTCTCGTTACGACTATAAATTGTGTCTAAGTCAGGAGGATACCCATGTATGTCCCGAGATCGTGATCATGTCATGTCTGTGCCACTGGGCGCAAGCGCTCGACAAGGGTATGCTATAATGCTGATCGGCCTACTATGGGGAATGTTGCATCACGTCTTCGTCCTATAGCGAGATGGCATACCCGCTCAGCAGGTGCGTATCCTCGCCCCTACGGTGGGCGAGTCGACCACAATATTAACCACAGGGCGTAGGAAGCTCTAAGGGTGCCCACATAAAACAATCGGGTCTCTACAAGCAACAATCACATATAACATGTAAATAACTCGGGCATTAACTCTTGAATTCTGCTTTGGGCATAATACACAAACCACGAAACCTTTATTACGGAATTTCCTCTATTTTACTATGCTAGAATTACTAACTTGCCAAAATAACTAGCTTTACATACCTCGATTCATGGCTTATTGACTAGCGGGTGTAGCTCGTATCAGCTATTTCTTCCAAGCTGCGTCTATATTTATAGCAATTAGAATAAATTCATCAATACGGAAGAAAACACTACTTTGAATATCTATGTGCTTAAACTTTGACTTATCAAAAAAACAATAGAAAACTCGCTATTTCTCGGAAGTCGAGAGGGAGAAATACTCTTTAGGAGCTAAGGAGTATATTGACACTAATTTGGAGCAATTCCCTTTACCTTAGCTCGGTGAGACGATGATTCGCCGATCGAGATTTTCTGAAACTAACTCTGTAGGAATGCTCCTATGGCTCAATACCTCGCTAGAGGTTATTTTGAGTTTGGGCTACGTTTAACGGCGTAAATGGAAGAATTTCAAAGGAAACTCTTAGGTGCCCTACGTTTTCTGGTTGCTCTGGATGCGATAATTATCTCTAAAAGCCGAAGTGGGGGCTTTATATACTTGGGGCTGCATCTGCGCCTCAGGTAGCACGTTGGCCATCGCGGAGGTGAGCCCTCCCGTGACACACGTTGGCCATCGCGGAGGGGAGGGTTTGCCGGCCTCCTCTTGCGATGTTTCGATGCGCGCTTGTCAGGTCTTCCTAAGGGCCTTTCTCTACTTACGTATAGCATTCTAAAACTTCTTACTTAAGCGTACGAATATACCGTAAATGTGAAGAATTTACGGGTGTAACAATTATCATATGAGGAATTGGGGCCAAGCCCTTGAGATAATTGATCTGTGATAAGTTTCAACAAAATTGAATTCAAATATAGAGTTGTTTTATTGCAAAATCAGCCAAACTGAATTTATATCGTAGCCAAGTTGACTCAAGCAACTAAAATTGATACAAGTGAAATACAATTTGAAATAATTTAATTATTTAGTTAATCAATCAAACTTCTTAATTTAACGGGATAAATAGATTTTGTAAAAGTATACTAATTATAATAGTTGCACTACAATTTAGCGTGTTAATAAGAATGATATGCTCACTAAGTTAAAACATATTTTCGATACGACTAAAATATATCTAAAAATATTATGCTCCAGTAATTGTTCAACTCAATCGGGCTCTCTCGACCTCGGTCAAATAATATAACTTTTTCACATTTCTCCTCCAGGACAAAATCGGAATAGCGCATTGCTCGGTAAGAATCGGCTAAATGCACACGTAGTGCTGAAATCGCGTAAGTGTTTGTCACCTCACCTATATAGTCTTGCCTTTATCAATGCCCCTTATCATCATTATTTACAAAAATATCCTCGGTCCGAGGTAAAGCTTTAATCTTTTGGAAGATCTCACAAGCGTTTGAGTTTGCCAAACTATTTCAATCTTTTCAAATAGTATTCAATGAGGTTAAAAGAGTCCAACCATACCATATTGCTATACAAAAAATCAAACTAAAGATCAATCAAAACAATTTAAATCCAAGTTCTGGGGTCAAAATCAAAAAATTATTTCAAAATTGGGTTACCATTCATTATGGAGTAATATCTCAAATTTCAGCCCGAAACAATTTCAAATCGACTTACAAATTCTTAAAAATCATTCTATTAGTCTTAGGTCTAAAACCTCAACTTTCACATTAAATTCATGAATCAAAACACAAAATATATTGGGTATTCTTTTCAAATAAACAAAATAAATGTATAATCACTTGTGTAATATTTATATGAGAATATCGTTTTTAAAATCGCCTCAATTTAAACTTTCTAGCTCCTAAAAAATTAATTTTGAAATAACAAGACGAAGTCAAATTTTTAAACACTGAGGGGCCTTCACACATGCGGCCCGCACTCTCACGCTTGCAGACTAATTTTTGCACTTGCAGGTTTGCATGTGCGTACCTCTTTTTCGCACCCTTGGTGCACCAGCACCAACAACCTTTTCTAACACTAAAATTGGCACAACTAATGGTTTGACTCTTTTGTATAGCAAAATGGGTATAGTTGAATGTAGTTACAAATTGAATCAATTACCTGGCGTCTTGAAATCGCATAAATCTTTGTCATCTCATCTGTATAGTTTTCCCTTTATCCTAAGACCTTATTATCAGTATTTACAAAAGCATCCTCGGCCAAAGGTCAGAAGAACTTTGATCTTTGGAAAATCCATCGTGTTTGAGTTTGCTAAACTAGTGCAATCTTTTCAAAATAGTATTCTCAGGGTTGTATGAGTCCAACTATGCTCATGTTATACCAAAAGAATCAATATTGGTTACGAATTCAAACAACCGAATTTGATTTAAGTGATTTGTATTGTATGGTACTATTTATGCTCAAGCCGATGCCTAATCCTCTAACATGAAAGCAACCCAGTCAAGCCCTACGATACTCATCGAAATCTAGCAAAATTTGTTGACAAGTCTAAAATCATCATACAAACTTATTAGAACTTTTAAAACTATGAACTGAGCTCATTTAGTCAAACGTTTGGACGCGATCAACTCTTATTTTTGGGATCACTAGTTTTTTACTTAAGGCGTCTAAATCACTTCGAGTCCCTCTGAACTCATTCAAACCATCCAACTAAGTTCTAAAGCACATCTAGATCTATAGGAAATTTTGAACCTTGATTTCGAGTTACGTTCCCCACTCGAATGGTGACTTTGATCAACTCTTTGTTTTCAACTTATAATATTTTATTTTCTTCTATAAAGCGTATTTTTATTTCTCGGAGACCAAGTCACCCATTAGGCATGATACAAGAAATTAAAGAAAGATAAAGAAGGATAACTATTTCGACATAAAAATGATTAAGTCGTGGCAGCATTACCAAGCGCAGGACCTCAATTCATGAATCAAGTAGCACCTAATTCTTAAGCCTCCAAAGGAGATGATCTAAGCTCAATACTTTTTCTATACAAATAACAATGTATAGATTTAGACCAATCACACCACATAAAATCAATATTCATCATATCTTGAAAATCTATCTTTCAAATTAAACGAACACCTATTTATAACAACCAAAGGAAAAAGGAGACTATTACAAAATACTGCTTAATGAGTAACGGCCTTGTTTGGATGATCTTCCTTTTACTTGAATTCAAGAATGGCCAATTGCACATGTAGTTATTTTCTTCACTCTCTTGGCCATCTTCATTCTTTTTGGCCATCTTGTGCTCCTTCATCCATCTAAGCTATGATCCAAATATGGAGCTCTTTGTATTGCATCATTCTAGTGTGAAAAGAATTTATCCTCGAATCTAAACCTTGCAAAGCATAGAAGAAAAACAACAACAAAGGACCTCAGTTTTATGGGGTTAGCACAAGTGTAACTAAAAACACAGAATTAATAACTAAAGCCTACCAAGGCATGGATGCGGAAACATTATGATCCTCGTGAAACATCAACTATTTGCATGAAACAAGCTTCCACATGAAGCCTTTGAGAACGGTGAGCCAAGATGTGCGATTGAAAACACATTCAAGGGCCACGGGAGTCAAAGGAAAGATTATCCAACCATCTTTGTCAGAGAACAACCATCAACCCATTAATTTCCTTTTCACAAGAAATGCCTCAACACAAAAATGAGCATCATCATAAGCAAATAAGTAATAAAGAAAGGTGTCACTCAAAATAACTTCATCCAATGTATCATATGATAATTGTTAACTTCATCATAGCATATTATCAAGAATTGGGACGCTCAAGGCAGAAATTTTAATTGAATACAAGCATCACTTTCTTCGTCAATATCCCATAGTGGGTTATCAACAAGTTATATCCATGGATAATAGCTACACCATTATCACGGTGAACATCACTATGCCCAACACTAGAAGCGATCTCACAATGATGTCAGCCAAATAAGACATTGTATTTTAGAGAGAACAATCAGCGACGAAGAGTCAAAGCATACAATATCATTCTCAAAAAGACCAATGTTATCATTCAAAGCATTTTCATTCAGGTGGCCTACATGAGCCAAGCAAGTAATAGGAACTAAACGGCAAATGCCCAAAGAATCACACTTGTCTAATAAATTATGTTTAAGTCTGCAGAGGATCTGGGAAAAAAGATCCTAACAATAAAAATGATCATACGAATCGTTGTAAGTAATCAGTTATAATAGTACCAATAAACATATATTTTAAGAGGAGAAATCACGGCGATTCCATCTGAAAAGATCATTGCAAAACTTATAAGTAGCTCATGCAGTTTTAAACTTTAATTATTGCAATTTGCAATTATATATTAGAAATTATATAAAACTGATTAAGGAAAGTCGAACGACAGCAACAAAATTTGCACATAAACTTGCGCAAAATTGTAAACTTATCTGAAATTGAAAACTTATTAAGTTTACTAAAAACTGCACTTTGTACCATATTATTCAATGTATTATTAATGATTGTCTTCTTTAGTTTACAACATATTTATCTTTATTTATTATTTTAAATAATTCTTTTACTTTTTTTGGTTTATCTTATTTTAGAATTTTAAAAGCCATTTTTTTTATAACTTATCATACTTTTTGTATTTAAGAAGGTCTTTTACGTTATTAAAATACTGAGGAAAAAGCTATTACTTAATGCTACGATTGTTAAAGCGGATCAGCCTAATTCAATTCAATCCAAGTTTTGAGTTAAGAAATTTGATAGTCACAGGGCGGGACATCCCTCCAATTTAAAGGGATTTAAAATGGTCGGCCCAATCTTAAAAGGGCGCATTCTTTGTCATTTTTTTTTTTGTGATAATTGTTTTTTTTCTCCAATCTAATAATTTGGAACTTATAGGTATGCCAATAAAATTTCTAACATATGATTATATGAAACTACATAATTTTATGAAAACTTATAACATATTCAATACCAACACATCCTCAAGCATATTTGAATTCGTTGACAAGGTTGTCGAATTATTTTCATCTTCGTCTATATTCATGAACACCTATCGATTAGTTAAATATTATCAAATAACTACATATTAAAATTTAATATTTAAATTCAACATGAATATTACCACCTTGAATTTGGATAAAGTCGTGCAATTGATTTTGATTGAGTAGCAACAAGTGTTTAGACATTTTCATGAATATGGATGCAACTTTTATATTGGGTGATTAGAAATTTTAGTATTAGAAAATTAAGCTAAATGAGTAATTTATTATATAAGATATTAAAACTTATTGAAAATGACTATTCTAGTTTTACTTTTTTTTATAACTTTAAAAGAAATTTTAAGCTTAAATTAAGTTTCAATCATGAATGTAGCTTTTATACTTGGTGATTAAGTTTATCGCGGATAAAGTATATTGTAAGATATTAAGACTTATTCGGTAATCCACAATTTTAATTTTCACTTTTATATATATATATAAATTTAATTTAAATTAAATGGCCTTTTAGCCCACCGGCCCACCTCGATCAAGCCTCAAATCACCGGGCTAACTTATGTTGAGCTTATAGCATAAGTTTTAGCGACTTTAAAATCTTAATAGATCCTATTCTAAGTACCAATTAAACTGAATTTAGATCAAATCCATTTTGACGACTCTGCTTAATGCCTTCACTCTTACCGCACAATTAGGGAAGCTAAGTAGCTAATCATTCATGATTATCGCACAATCCTCCATTTTTATGGGCAAGAAACAGCCACAAAATGAAAGAAGCTTTCTTCTTCTTTTTCATTATTAGAAAAACATGTATAATTAATTGTTTTAAAAGAAGTTTAATTGGATGAGTGTGAAGAGATTTGATTTGATGAACATACCTCTAGCATTCAATATTTTAAAATTTGAAAAAAATACAAATATAATTTAATTAATTATTTAAATATTTAATTTTTAATTATACTTTTTTTTTGTTGTTGAGTATATTTTGTTTTTGTGTTTTTTTAATTTGATAATTTTTAAAAAAATTCAACATAATTTTTAATTTATCACATAGGGAATGAGAAGCTGAATCTTCCTATTGACATTTTGTTGTTAATAAATTTTGTATTTCATTTGTAAAGTTTAGCTTCTTAATGTATAGCTAAATATTTGTTTAAGTATTATTATTTGTGAGAATTAATATGTTTAAGATGAGAACTAAATCAGAGGTATTTTCTTTAATTCAAAAGAATTAATATACATTTATTTTATCACAACCTTGAATCACAAACTATTTTATTAATTTAGAATAAATTTTCTCCATTCAAGAGCTACAAGCATCATTATCTCTTGAAGTTATATGTGTATTTTAATATTAAAATTAAAATATTAATTTACATATCATATTAGTGGATATAAAGTGGTCTCATTATTCTTTGTAATTTATGTGATCATAATGTTATGTTCTTCGTATTATATCCTACAAATTACACAACTACACCTCAAATAACTATCCACTTTCTTGACATTTACTTGTAGATGAAGTCCTACATCTATATAAATGATATTTTTTTTTTGTGTATTGAGTAGAGAAGTAGTACGTTGTGAAATGAGAAATATCATTTTATAGATGAAAAAAAATATATGTGTGCTTATATTTTGGGCGAGTGTAGTGAAAGAGAGAGTTGAGACAAAGAATAATATTCACAAGTCTCAAATAATTACTATTAAAAAGAGAGTAACTGTGTTAAAATGAAGTGTTCTTTTGGTAGAGTTTTGGGCTCTTCAACTTCATAGGAGTTGTTAGAGTCATACGGCGTTGCTAGGCATTGTATCACGGAGGGTACAAGTCAAGAGTATTGCTATTTGGATTGGTGAAGATTATACATAGTGGATTTGAATCTCCTTAAAGGGTCCGAGATATCTGGGCCTTGACCTAAATATTTATTTATTTATTATTCATTTTATTTTCAAGCGTAATTTTATAGTATATTCACCAATAATTTTAAGGAGATTCATTCTTATTACATTTTAAAAATTTTGGATATCAAGATGTAAGATTTCAACATTATCTGCTTCAACATCACTAGATCTACGGAAGGGTAAGTTATTTTCTACTTGCTCAACTCAGCGGAAGAAAAGATAAAATCATTTTACCTATTGGATTTTTTATGAATAAAGTACTTTTTCATAATTATAAATTGGTATTTAAATTGAAAGTAGTAGGGTTGAAATGAAATAAGATAATAGTCACCATGAAAAATGTGATTTTGCATCTTTGAGAATGATATTAAAGTGGTACAAGTGCATATATTAATCTTGTAATTAATTAATAGTTAATATTGATATTTTTATCTAACAAAAGAAAAAACATAAAAAAAATAAAACATGTTGAGTAGCCGTTTTGATATGAAATATTTGGGCGAGATAAATTTCATTCTTGGATTGAAAAATATCATATAACATGTGATAGAATTTTTTTTTTGACAAGTCATATAATGTTGATAAAAATGTGAATTTACAATTTTATTGATTGCACGCACTTTACCTTCCTTTTGATACAAATGTGTGAAAACGGTGTGATAAAAAAAAGAGTACGCTACCCTAAGAAGAAATATGAGATATGTGACTGATTGCACTTGGTCTAATAGTACATAAGAAGTACTTAACAAGTATAAGTAAGCTAGATATATTTACTTGGTACAAAAAATATTATGGCTTATTTTATAAAAATATTCTTTTGCTCAAGGCATTTTGATACGATGAGAACACTTGATCTTGCTTGTTGGAAATCAAAAAAGCAAATTATTATTTGTTAATTATCATGGAGGTTGAACTAATTGAAATAGCTTCATTTAGTGAATAAAGAATTAGTTGAGAATTTTATTATTTCAAATATCTTATTTTGAACACCAATTTTATTTATTTTAATTTATTGTGATAACACCAATATTATTGCTAGGTACAAAACCGTTATTACAAGCTGTAAATCCATACCCATAAGGAGACAATACAATATTGTGAGATTATGTGATCGGTGGCATGTTTATTAATATTGATTGTGTTAAATCTTGTAATAATTTTATAGTTCACTAAGGCCTTAGCAAGAAAAGGGCTTTGGTAGCATATCAAGAAGGGAATGGTTTTGAACCATATAAATTTATGAACCATATAAATTTATGAGGAAACTAATACGGGGAAAAGAGATCCTATAACCGGGTTCAATGTGGAAAACGAATCATATAATAACTCTTGTGAAATGCATTATTATATTTATTTATTCCCTTGTTGTGATGTGAGTGCATTTAGCTTGTAACTTGATTTATGGAGGTTAAGTCTATGAACTCTTCTTGAAAGTTTATATCTTGTATGAATGGGTGTCGAAATTATAGAAAGCACCATTGGTAAGATTTCACTTACGTGAGTGTGGAAATAGGTCATTTCTTATGAAATTGGGTTTTTCTTAAAAACACTCATGAAGTGGGATAGCACAAGGTCGTAATGTCTTTGGCTAATAAATTTTATGTTAACACCTTGATTATTATGTATAAGCGGTGATACTTTATTTCCCTTAGGCGGTGCATGGTTAGTACGGGACCGTGCGGCCCATTTGAAGTAAAGGTTAATGTTTTACTAAGTGAAGGTTCAATGCGAGCGCAACTTCATTGTCATAGTCTCTTTTCAATAAATTGGTGAACTCTCTTATTTTAATATTAAAATAAATTGGGGGGCGGGGGTGTTGAATTATATACTCATTTTAATATTAGTAAAATACTAATTTGCATGTCATTTTAGTGGATGTAAAATGGAGAGTGGAATCGGTATTCTTTGTAATTATGTAATCACTATGTCATGTTCTTCATATTATATCGTACTAATTAGTTCATTATAGCTCAAATAACTATCCACTTTTTTGATCTTTACTTGTGGAAGAAATTCTAAACCTATATAAATAATATTTTCTTTCTTGTGTTAAGTATAGAAGAAGTAATATGTTGCAAAATGAGAAATATCATGTTGTAAATGAAAAAATATATTGTATTGTACTTATACTTTGAAACGAGTGTAGTGAAAAAGAGAGTTGAGACAAAGGAAAATATTCTAAATGCCGATTAATCATTATACAAAACAGAATAATTTTATATTAAAAGAATGTGTTCTTTCGATGGAGTTTGGACTGTTCGACTAATTCGGAGTTGTTTAAGTCATACATGTTGTTGGAATTGTGAATTTAGGGGGAACAAGTCAAGAATATTATTGATGGCGTAGCTAGAAATTTCTTTAAGAATATTCAAATTATATATGTAAATAATTTAAAAAGTTGAGTGAATTTGCACATAAAATTTTAAAACTAACTACCCTAATAGTTAGCTAGCCAAGACATAGAAAATTTGTTGTTAGATTTACTAAAGTAAATTTATTAAACAAAATAAGATTATTCTAATGCCTTATATGGTGAGTTGTGACTAATTCAAGGCTACATACGGTTCTTTTTTAAAAAAAAAGAGAAAATATCTACTTCGTTTTAAAAAGAAATAGGGAATTCACGATCGAACCTCCTACCTTCAAGGCATTTTGAACGCACTTAATCACTGGGCCAACTCTATAAAGTGTTGAAAGGATGTTCATTTATTATATATCAATATATATAATAATATTTTACCTATTTATACAATATAATTTTTCGATGAAGGGTGTTGGTGATCACCCTTTTGCTAGTCTTCAGCATCGATATTAGTCGGGCCCTACTCAACAAGATTTGGGCCTAAAGCCAAACTTCAAAAAAAGGTTCTAATTTTTCAAAAAGAAAGATCATCATATAAATTTTTGTTTAAATTCTATATTTCTAGATTTTTTATATGTGAGCAATTAATTTTTATTTTATAATCAATTAGCTTTAACAATACCTTTAAAAAAAAAGATCGTCACATTTATGGCTTATGAAGTATATGGTAATGTGTTTTAAAGAAAAAACATATAATATAATGTAAGAATAATAAAATCGACTAAAAAATTGATAAGTTAATATAATGATATTAAAGCTAATGTTGCCTTTGCTTTAATATAATTGCTTGTTGCGTGCTTGAAATTTCAAAGAACAATCAAACGCAAATTTTGATCTTTTTTATAAGCAGACAACAAGCGATTTTGGAGAATCCCTAAGGTTGGGCCATTTTGGAGACTTTAGAATATTTAATAGTAATAAGAGAATAAGAATAGTGTAAGTGAAAAAATAAATATGCGAATAATAATAGGTACCCAAATAAGGTAAGAAAAGATACTATTATTACCTAAAAAATTAATTCATTTCACAATTTTGACAAAGATCTCACATTAAAAGGTAATAGTTATTGAAGTTTCTCTTCAAATTTAATAGTACATAGGATGTTTCTTTTAATATATATATATATATATATAGACACACATATATAGTGCGGTGAACTTGGATATCTTTAAAAGAACACTATATTCGTATCTCAATCTAAATTTTATTTATTTATTATATTTATTTTAATTTTAAATATAATTTATGGTATATTCATTATTGTGACCATATATTAGTTACCAAAAATGATCTTTGGTAAGCTAAGGATCTTTTTTATTTTTCAGATCCTATTAATAAATTTGTTGCCTTAATACATTAATTCTTTTCATCTTATATTTTGCATTTCACACTATAAAAGATGAGTTGATTGAGCACAATGAGTCCATAACAACTTTCAATTCACTATTATCATAGCTAAAAGTGTGAATCAATACACAAGAAATAATGAAGAATTTTGCTATTTTGTCCCTTCTTTCTTTTGCTCTTCTATTGATCTTATCAACTCCTTCTCTTGGTATGAATTTCTTTACTTATTTATATTAAGTAAATTATCATTTTTATTTTAATCTTAAATGACTTTTTTTTCATTGTAGGACAACAACCCAAATTATGTCCAACAAGCTTTCCAGTGACATTTGATCAATGTGCCAATATCAATTGCTTTTTAGAAGCACCAAAAAGGTTATTCCAGCAAGTGAAATGCCCCAAAGTTGCAAATGTAGTCCTCAAGGGAAGGGCAGTCTTTGCTCTTGCTTAATTGTTTGTCAACCTCCTAAATAAATGTAATTTTACATTTCTATAATTCCCAAATTAATAAAGAATGATGTTTTTACCCTTTTAGCCTGTTTTTTCTTTCTAATTTTGTTTGCATAGCTTTTGTTCAAGAATAATTAAGCAAATGTTCAATTACTCTATAGAAACCAAGGAAATGATTTTAATATTCGTAGTAGGCGAATTCTAATTCAATTTTAATGATTAAGTAGAAAATAAAAGCGAAAAAAAACATGAATAAATCATACTATAGTATGATAATTATAAATGTAAACTAAAAAATACATCTTTAAATTTGATATCGCGGTATAAAAGCCTCTAAGAGTATGTAATGCAGCAAAAATATAATGATATCTTTTTAAGATTCCTATAATCTATAACTAAAACAGAATAAAAGATATTGTAAATTTGAAAGTTTAGAGAGTAACATAAATCTTTTCCAGTTTAGGGAGTAACATAAACACATTTTACGTGGGAGATCTCCATGTCATATTCCCCACATTTACAGAATACCATTTTATCTACTTCCTTAGAATTTGTTTCTAAAAAATGATAAATAAAGTGAAAATTTTATTATTTAAAATGGAGGCTTCTGATGGGAATGGGAAGTTGATGGAAGGAAGAAGAATAAAATGGAAGAGAGAGGAGAAGTGGGTCAAAGAGGGTAGGGTGGGCTGGTGGCTAGAGGGGAGGGAGAGCTGCTTCTTCTTCTTCTTTTTAGATTTTATTTTTTATAATTATTTTTAAAAAAAAATTATTGAGTATCCAAAATTAGGCCAATAAGGCGGCCATGTAATAAATAATTATAGATATTTTTAATAGGATGTGGGCCGTTGCAGGTAGAAAAGAACCACAAAACTAATTAACATCGAGGCATTTTTAGTATGATAGGTGGATGGAGGACAACTTTGTACCAATTTCAATACTTTAGAGGCAGTTTGGTCTTTTTTTGATTAAAAAACTCATATTTGTACTGGAAGAATTAAATATCTATTGTAGCGATTCTCATGGTTAATTTGTCAATTTTTCCTTATTTGATCCTCTCCATGACTTTAGCGATTCTCATGGTTAATTTGTCAATTTTTTTCCTTATTTGATCCTCTCCATGACTTTTTCTTTTTAGTTGTTTATGACTTACATGGATAAGTGACATGATTTCTAAGGTGATCAGATACATTTAAGGAAAGAATTTTCAATATTGAAAGTTTTTGAAAAGTTTGACTAAAGTTAATATTTTGGATTAACGAGATTGGATTTGAATTTTGATAGCTCCATTAGGTTTGGAGTGTGATTTATGACTTAGTTGGATAGTTTGCACGAATACTGAAGTGCTTAGGGTTGATTTCGACCTTTGAGTTGATTTCTAGTTTTTTTAAAGTTTAGAGTCGATCACTGTTAATATTTGGTCAAGACGATCTCGGATCGATGATTTGAGGATTCCAAGAGATTCGAAACACATTTTATGATTGACTTGCATTATTGATTTGTGTACGGAAGTTCTGATGGATTTTGATGGTTGAAATCAAAGTTGGGACTTGAGAAGTAGTTGTTAGTTCAGCTGTATCTAGTGCAGTCGCACCTGCAACCCTTTTTTTGCTTCGGCGGAGGAGTTCTGCTTCTTCAAGGCTGCTGAGCCATTTGTGGACTTCCTCTTCTGCGAGGTGGGTGTTGTAGGAGCAATGTCGCACCTACATGTGCTTTTCCACATCGGCGAAGAGTGTATTGTCATCAATTGATCCTTAAAATGGAAAGAATAATCATGCTCTTACTCTCTTTTTGATGAGTCTATTTTTTTTAATCTTTTGTTGCATCAATGAAACACTTTATATAGGAGTAGATTGACATTTCTTTTCTTCGCAATTCAACATGGACTGAATCTAGAATCTTGAATTTCACTCCTAATTTGACTTGGTTCTTTCACGCATTTGGGCGGTAGCTTTCTCCTATTTTCCAAAGCGCCTTCCTCATTTATAAATATGATAATGCTTCCAAATTATTTTTTCTCTTTGTTTCATTGGTCGCGTCATGATCTTAGTTCCTCAAGAAATCCTTCTTCATGCTTGAAATCTGCATTGACGTGATCAACAGTCTCTTTTCATTTACTGTGAAGGACCTAGTTTCTTCACTTTTTCATTAATACTTATAATGCACTATTGATAGAAGCTCTTGGTTTTAGACCTGGATAAAAACTATTTCCTTGTAGTATTTTGTTATGAACAATACCAGTCCTTAATTGAGACCTATGAAGGACCTAGTTCTTGTATATATTTATTATTTTTGCTACTCGTTTTTTAATTATCATAATTTTATATTGTTAGCCTTAACACATGAATCTCCTAAATCATATTGCTCCCCCTTGGACATGTAGCACTCAAGATTATTGCTCTTGACTCAACAAAAAGTATGAATTCCACATATACATATGAAACATATACACTATATAGAGATTACATTTCGCCAACCTTATTTACCACAAGTATACGGGATATTCAAAGTGATGTACGATAATTATTTTTCGATATCATTCATAGCATGTTTTAGATTTCACAATTTATTCCAATTGATTCCACATAATCACATATTCATAGCATGTTTAGAATTTGCAAATAATCTCCAGTGCCAAATAATTACATATATTAGCTAAAGAATTGGCTAAGTACCCATACATATCATTTGGTACTAACATAGCTTCTTGTCACTTCATCTATATAGTACACTCATATTCCATTCTCTTATTATCAGTAATTATGAAAACATCCCTCAATCAGATCTAGAAAATCTTAACTTACCTCTATCTAAAGCACCACAAATCACAAAATAGTTTTTTTCCTTTGCTAGAGCCTCCGAGTTCTCTTAATCTAATCAAGTATGATTTCTACATAAGTATACAATTGCATTGATACTCATATAAACATTAAAACAGTCCATTTAAAAAGTCAATAAAAATTCAACCTGAGTCCCCAAGGTCAAAACTAGCATTTTCTTTCAAAATCAACTTACCCATAGCCTAGGGGTCTCAAATCTTAAATTTCATCCAAAATTGATCAAAAATAGACTTCCAAATCCCTACTTTTTTTATTCTTAACTTTGGGATTAAATTGTTACACTCAAATCTGGGTAAGGCAGACCACATTCTATACGAACACATGAACCTTATACACACACACACACTGAATCGTATAACACAACTATGTCAGAAAACACATGAAAGATATAATGAACAAGTTCTAATAAAGAATTGTAAATACATAATGGGCCTTTGAGATTGAAACAGATGTCTAGCTTATAGCCCACTGACATCTAAGTATTGACATATACAAGTGAAAATACTCATAAAAGTCTATGAAGCCTCTATTCGAATTTGAAAACTGAATACTTATCAGGACAGGGCCCCAACCTACCCATACTACACATACACATCAAAAGAGTATCTAGACTCAACTTGACTCCAAATTAAAATATAGTTCACCAATCAATAGCTGAATTTTTGAGAAGATACCTAGCGAGGTGGTCTTCTACCTTGTATGTCTGAACCTGCATTGTGAAATGCAGCGCCCCTAGACAAAGGGAATATGAGTACATAACAACGGTACTCCTATGTAAAGCAGACTGAATAACAAGTAATAATTGAAAAGCTCATAAAAGAAAGATATGAAACTTAGCCTATTGAAGACATCTGAAAGATAATGACAAAGTAAGAACCATTCTATCATAACACCTAAATAGTTCATTAGACTTAGTTCTGTTGGTTCTATATACTTAGCTTATTCTGAATCTTTATACTTGATTCTTTAGCCTCCAAAAATATAGAACATGCCGACTTTCAACTAATGTTGCAAATAACATAAACATCTGAATCTCACAATAGACTTCTTGAACTTACTAAACTTGTAACACATAAGACATACTACCTTGTAGAAGTGAGAAACATATTTCATTATGTTAGTTTTTGTGAATCTGAAAATATTAGCCAAATCTAGATCTTTTTAGTTAACTTCTTTCTGTTGTTATACCTTATAAGTCATTATCTTGTAATCTATTCTAAATTATTTAGCTTAGTTCTTTTGGATTTGCATTCTTAACTTGTTTTAAACTTTATTCATACTCGCTTCTATAGTCTCCGACAATAATATTCAGTAATACTTGACCACTTCTGGGGGCCTAGTAATTAACACAATATCAACTTAATATGATTATTTTTGGGGGCCTTGTAATAGCACACAAAATCAATTGTAATATGGCCTCTTTAGAGGCCTAAAGATATACTATAGCCACTCTTGGGGCTTTGTGTCAATGCACAAAATCAAGCGTAATGTAGCCACTCTGGGAGGTTTCGTGTCAATGCACAATATCAAGTGTAGTATAGCCATTCTGGGGGCTTCGTGTCAATGCATGATATCAGGTGTAGTATAGGCACTCTAAAGGGCTTTGTGTCAATGCACGATATCAAAAGTAGTATTGCCACTCTGGGCTTCGTGTCATTACACGATATCAAGTGTAATATAGACACTCTGAGGGTTTCGTGTCAATGCACGATATCAAGTATGGTATAGCCACTCTGGGGCCTTTGTGTCAATGCATGATATAAAGATTCTCTAGTAGATTTCAGTTCCCACTAGTGATTCAGGATTCCATAGGAAAATATTTTTTTATGCCTCAGGTGTTATTCATGTATCATATTCATGGAATAATTCTACCCTTGAAGAAATAGTGAAACCATATTATAGTGACAGAGAGATACAAAAACATAGAAGCTACTTTTATATTTTTACATTTTTTATTTTACTTTTGTGATTTTAATTTGAAAATCAAAAGCTTAAATAAAAATATCTTTTCAAGAGCATCAATTTATCATTCATTCAAGTCTCTCTGAAATAACTCTAAGGACTACTATTTATAGTAGTTACTACCCTATTACATAAACGACCACAATGGCCTTAGTTTCGCTTGGAATGTGCTCACGCGATCACACTTCATTGTATGTGGCCCTCATTCGTGAACACAATCCTTGGCTGCGCCGAATGTGAGCCATGGTGACTTGGAATTCTTCCGCGATAGTTGCCTATTCCACATGAACGCGATGATCTACGACTCAATTATACATTGCTATCGCGGTTTTATGGGATGTGATCGTGAAAAGTCATCTCCAACCTAGAAATCAACAGCTTCATATGGCTTTCTTTTTTGATCTTTGTTCTCGTAAATCACTCTCTTGACTTGATTTTTTCTTGGAAGGTTTTCGCAATATGTATGTAGGCTCGATTATTTCACAAACTTTTAAAAAACCTTGGAAGAATTTCGTAAAATGATAATGACTCAATTCACCTCCCTCCTCTTGTGTTGTAGTGGCATATAAAATAATATCCTTCATTTCAATTATTTGATGTAGTTTTACTCAACACTAAGTTGAAGGAAGAATTAAAATTTTTGAAACTTATGATATATAGTATTAAATGTCAAAATGTCAGTGTAGCTATAAAATCTTCTCATGAAGGTTAAAATTAGATTAATAAAAAAGAATAGTGATACCTGAATTCATCAAACAAAGAGAGTAGGATCTACTTATCTCACACATAATTAAATTAGGATCAAGACTTTATATTTGATTAACAAGTTGAGTCAAATCATAATCCTTTTCAAAATATAAACTAATTAAAGAATTCCAACAACTTGAGATCTTTCTCTCTCTTATTTGATTTGATTTTATTTTATTTTTTATTTTTATTTTTTATTTTTATTTTTTGTTTCCTTATTGTACTAGTGCAGTTCACCTNCTGATTTTTTCCCCACCTTATGCTTTAGAATTCATTCTAATTAATAGATCTCTCATTCAAAATTAATATATAAATAATTTATTTGATTTATTTATTTTTTATTTTTATTTTTTATTTGATTCATTCGATATTACTTTTCAATATTTTACGACTAGTATTTCAATATTTAAAACCGCAATATATATAATTTATATAAATTTCAGACGCATAGTGATTACACACATAATAAAATGGTACAAATCAATTTTCATATACATATAATATACATACTAATGCTGAAAACTTCTATTACTAATGTATATATATATTTTATACACACATCTAAATTATTTTTTACATATTTCACTTAGGATTTTTCGTATATGAAAAATATATACAATTGATATAAAATATGTATATCTCGCTCAAGGCTTTTGCTCACCATTTTGTGTATAAAAATTATATGAAATCGATGAGAAAAATGTATATAGTATGAATTTTGTATAAAGTTCATGTTAGTTTTCGGGAAAAAAAAACATGTATCGAATCTCACCCATGATTCATGGATAAATTATATATGAAATATATATATTTTTTAGAATAATTAACTTTCAAATACACATTTGTTGTTCAAAGTAATTTCACCTGAAACATGTTATTGTAAATAGAGTGCAATTTATGCAGTGCATCGAATAGTCACCCCTCTGCTACAAGAACTAAATCTCTACTTGTTGTATTTGAAATTTCTTAGCACGACATCCAATAGAAATATTTTATTACGATGAGAAGGAGATGTTTCTAATACACCATTGAAGAAATGACTCTATTACTGATAATATAAACAATATGAGATGATTTTGATTCAGTTGTCTATAAAAGCAATGATATAAGTTCAAAATTTTGATGTTACACACACAAAAAAATCTAGATTAACAAAATGGTAAAAATTGTGTTGAGAAAGATGAAATTATTCGGAGAAAAAAATAAAATTACTCGGAGAAAAATGAAATTGTAATGAATAAACACGTTTGAGGAAACCAACTTAAAGTAGAGAAAAAAAAGAAATTTAAAAAGTATGAAAAAACATGATAACTAATGGATCCCAAATTACATCTTCTCTTCCTTAAAATAAATCCAAAATTGGTATATTATTAATTTAAATTTATTGTATTTTGTAATATTAATTTCAGTGTACGTGTTTTATGTGTGTTCCTCATATTAATAAGAATAGATTTTTAAAAATAGCATAAATCATGTTTAAAAGATATGTTATGTAACAATATGAGAATTCAAAAAGAAGATTATAAATTTTAAATTGATAAATGATCATATTTAAAAGTTCAGCCACTTTAGTTATTCTTCCTTCAGTTTGTTCGAATATTTGTTTCATTGAACAAAAAAGTGTTGTAGAATTAACATTTGATAATTTATATTTTTTAAAAAGTCATTTATTTTTACATGAGCGCCTAAATGCATGCATTATATGTATATTTCATGTTTTATTATTACAAATTTTGTTCTACTATACACTATTAATGGATTAATATTTAATATGAATATTATCATTATGAAGACACATTAAATACAAAGTTGAGTA
>JACEIK010000721.1:34872-46739 GCA_018107945.1 Datura stramonium
ACGGGGCTAGTACTTTAAATCTTAGTAATAACTTAATTTTAAACTTTTCGTTTTATCCCTTATGAAATAATTTTAGCTCAATTTTTTTCTTTTTCTCTTAATCTATGTGTCTAATCAAACACCTTCACATAAATTAAAATGAAAAAATAATGGAGATTTAACTAAAGAGAGTGAATGACAAGAACACTTGATTAATTGAAACAACTTAAAGTGTATTGTGTTTCTATTTTTTCTTTTCTCTTATTATACAACCTTAAGAAGAAAAAAAAAGAGAAGGATATCAACGTATTAATGCAAAATGAAGTTACACTCTTTAATTTATTTTCTCCTACCGTGAGTTAAAAGATTGCGATGAACAATTAGTTAGTTTAATGAAGAAAAGATTGATATAAGTTAACAAAATTGTAATTGATTTTAAAGTCTTAAATGATAGGATCTTTAATATATATTACGTTACCCAAACATGATATATAAATCTCATCCAGCAAACAAGTAATCGCATCCTCAAACACAATTTATAAATTGCATTCCTCTGTCGCAATTTATAAGCCGCATTCTCCATTTTTAAAGCGCATCCCTCGACATGTTTTACAAATTGTACTTCTTAGACACTATTTATAAATTACATTTCTTACCCATCACATTCTTCAAATACGATTTACAAATCGTGTTTCTCAAACACGCTTTATAAATGTGTTTCATAAACATGATTTACATCGCTCAAACACAATTTATAAATTGCATTCCTCGAATACCATTTATAAATTGCATTTCTCAAATCTTCGTCCGACCCGAGGAAAGTTTTGCACAAACTGCATATCTCAATCACTATTTATAAGTTCTACAGACATGATTTGTAAATTGCCATCGATAATGACGATTTGTTCAAATAAAGGAAGGATTTAAGAAACAAAACTTTAGTTAATTTTAAACTAATAAGTATTAGGAGTTCTTGTATTTACAAATAAGTAAAGATTTAATAGTTACAAGTGTAATTAATTTTAAAGTCCTAAATATTAATTATTTAATAAATAGTAAGTGATAATTTTGTCTATTGTAGAGTCCTTTAATGAATGACAAAAAGTTCAATTGACATTTCTAAAGACCTTTATGCTTTTAATATAATATATAAGATTACTAAATTTGGCAAATATAGAGGCAAAGGCAACATATGTGAAGTTGGTGAATAGTAAGGATGATGCGGAAAAAGAATGAATAGGGAGAGGTATAAGTTAGCAAGGAAGGAGGCGAAGTTAACAGTTAACGGCAAAAACGGTAGCTTTTGAACGCTTGTATGCAGAACTAGAGCGCGAGGGAGGGGATAAAAAAATTGTACAAGCTAGCCAAGCCAAGGGAGGTGATGACCTGAATCAAGTGAAATGTATCAAGGATGAAGACAACAAGGTGTTAGTGGAAGACGCACTTATTAGAAGGAGGTGACAGCCATACTTTCATAAACTCTTAAATGAGGAAGGGGACAGAGGCATTATGACGGAGGAGTTGGAGCACTCAGAGAGATGATGTGATTGTGTGTATTGTAAGCATAAAAGGGTGGAAGAAGTTAAGGGTGCTATTCTTAGGATGTGTAGGAGTAGGGCGACTGGACCGGACGAGATTCCAGTGGAATTTTGGAAGCGTGCAGATATGTTAGGGATGAAGTGGTTGACCAAGTTATTTAATGCCGCTTTCAAGACGAAAAAGATGCCCGAGGAGTGAAGGTGGAGTACAATGGTTTCGTAGTACAAGAATAAGGGTGACATTCAAAATTGCAACAACTATAGGGGTATCAAGTTGCTAAGTCATACTATGAATGTTTAGAAGAGAGTGGTAGAGCGAAGGGTGAGGAGGGGCGTGTCTATTTTTGAAAATCAGTTCGGATTCATGCCGAGGTGGTCGACGACAGAAGCTATCCATCTTGTAAGGAGACTAGTGGAGTAGTATAGGGAGAGGAAGAAGCATTTACATATGGTGTTTATCGACCTAGAAAAGGCCTATGACAAAGTACCAAGGGAGATTCTTTGGAGATGTTTGGAGGCTAGAGGTGTATTGGTGGCGTACATTAGGGTTATTGAGGATATGTACGATGGAGTCAAGAGTCGCATAAAGACAGTGGGAGGATGCTAAGAGCATTTTTATTTTTGATGGGGTTGCATCAGGGATCAACACTTATCCCTTTTTTATTTGCCTTAGTAATGGATACATTAACGCGATGGATTCAAGGTGAGGTGCCATGATATATGTTATTGCGAATGACATAGTTCTGATTGACGAAACTCACGTCGGCGTGAGTGCGAAGTTTGAGATTTGGAGATGAACCTTGGATGCTAAAGGGTTTAGGTTGAGCAGGACCAAGACGATATATCTAGAGTGCAAATTCAGTGACGTGTTGCATGAGGCCGATGAGAGAGTAATGTTGGACTCACAAGTTATTCAGAAAGAGAAAGTTTCAAGTATCTTGGGTCTATTATCCAAGGAAATGGAGAGATCGACGAGGATATCGCCGTGCAGGGCAGATGAAATGGAGGCTAGCATTCAGAGTCTTGTGTAATAAAAAGGCGCCAACAAAACTTAAAGGCAAGTTTTATAGAATGGTGGTTAGACCGACAATGTTGTGTGGAGCGGAGTATTGACCTGTCAAGAACTCCCACGTCTAGAAAATAAAGGTTGCAGAAATTAGGATGTTGTGGTGGATGTGTGGGCATACTATGAGGGAGAAGATTAGGAATGACAACATCCGAGCCTAGGTGGGAGTGGCTACAGTGAGGAAAAGATGTGTCAGGTGAGACTGCGGTGATTTGAGCATGTGGTAAGGAGAGACTCGGATGCCCCAGTGCGAAGGTGTGAGAGATTGAATATGGATGATTTTAGGAGATGTAGAGGTAGACCGAAGAAGAAGTAGGGAGAAGTGATTAGACATGATATGGCACAGTTGCAACTTACCAAGGACTTAACCTTAGATAGGAAGGTGTGGAGGATATGGACTAGGAAAGCAGGGTAGTAGGTAGAATTGGGTTGCCTTGTTTTCTGTCTCTTTTTCTTTCCTTTTATTTTCTTTCTTTGTTCTTTGAGATTTTTATTTTATATGATTATTATTAGTATTGTTATTACTCTATTTGTATTTTTATAAGCCGAGAATTTATCGAAAATAACCTCTCTACCTCGATAGAGATATGGTTTGCGTATATTTTACTTTCTCCAAACTTCACTTTATGGAATTTCACTAGATGTTGTAGTATTAAATAAATTCTTAATGTTTCATACTATAAAGTCTTCATTATTTATGTGATGTGATTTTTTCAATAACTTTTGAGCTAATTTTACCTCAATTTATCTATTAATTAAACTCATTTTAATTTATTCAAATTTATTTCAACCCGTCATTTGCCGCTATTGAAATTAAGCAAGGGGAACATGTGTAAATAAACCAAACCCGAGGGGTTAAAAGAAACTAAGGTACGATCGAGGAAATAGATCCTACACCGTTCGCTTCATAGCCAAAAAAAAGCCCTAAATTCAGGAACGCTCTAGAAGAAGAGTGCAGCACAGCACCAGGAGAGAGAACCGGAGAAGAAGCTGATCGCCAATTCATCAGAATTCCGCCGAACCCTAACTGAAATTCCAGGTAATATTTAATATTTTCTTCCTCATCGGCCTGTTCTACGTTTAGAGTACATTTGTTAATCTACCATTTCCTGAAAAGGGTCGAGGGGGAAGAAACCCTAGTTACGAATCTATAAAAACTTATCGACTTCAGCTATTTCTGTATTTCCTGGATTACTTGTGTTGCGAATTGATCGTTTTCTGTTTGTGGTAGAATGCGTCCATATCTTTATCCCCGGTTTTTTTTGGTTTGGGTGTTATTTTTCATTGTTTATCGGGTTTTGCTAGAAAAGATCAAACTTTTATGGGTCGTATCTCTTGTGATGATGTTTATTCTGTCACATAACAGTGTGCTAGTTCTTTTCATCAGTGAAGTTGTAACTTCAAATAGCACTTTCTCCCGTCAGAGAGCTGCAACCATCATGTCGGACTTGCTCGGCAGGAAGTAATTGGTAAATTGGAATTGAAGATGTTGGTTACCTTGAATGGATGAAAATTCACCACCGAAAGGTTGAAAGCAACGGAAGTCATTTTCCTTTACTATTATTCCTAATCTCACTCCATATCACTTGCTTCAGCCAACGTTTAAAGGTTGTTGCCAACTTAAATATTCAGAGATTTCACCAGAATACCATCCTTCATCTTTTATGATTGCCAAGGCGGAGCCACATTTACGGGTTTGGCAGAGTTTGGCCCAAATCCTGTATCTATATTAAAAATTTCACTTAATATGTATAAATAATTTATGTATAACCCGGTAAGCTTTCTTTTCTAAAATTCAGAATCCATAAACTCAAAATCCTAGTTCTGCCTCTTATGATTGCCATGTAATCCTATTTTAATCCAACCAAATATTGAAAAACAATTTAGACAATGTTTTGCCAAAGTAAATCCTTTTTCACTGAAAATATTTTGCATCATATCCAATTCTCATCTTTGCAGTCTCCACAGTTCAAGCAATGTTCTACTGACCATTGTTGACTTAGAGATCTCGTCTTATCTTAGGGTTCAGGCAAATGACATCAGTTGCACTAAACTGGTTTTATGTTAACTTAAATTGGAAAGGGATATATTGCATGTCTTGTAGGATGATTTCTTAGTGCTCTTAAAAATAAATTGAGAAAAGGTAAAATGCAAAGTATATCGCGATCTCACCTCATCTTATGACATAAATGCTTTCTTTATGATAGATTTCAAGCGCTTGGAACAAAAATGAGCTTTGGAATCATACATAGGGATGTATTTGGGGAGTGGGACAAGTCAGGGTGGAGTATTTGGGTTTTATGTATAGTTGGAGGTTCTACCTCACTCTCAGAAGAGCTATCATCTGCAAAAATTATTGAGTGGATGAGGAGATCAAATAGTAGTTCAAATAATTTTTCCTTTGGAGCATCTTGGAGCATATGAGCAATGGAGCTTGTGGAGCATAGCTTAACTTGGGATTGCTCTCTTGGTTTCATAATTTTTCTGTTTGAATCTATTATTTTGGAGCATCATGGAGCATTTGAGCAATGGAGCTTGTGGAGCACAGCTCAATTGGAGGATTGCTCTCTTGGTTTGCTTCATAATTTTCTGCTTGAATCTGTTATTGTCATCAAATACAGAATGATAGAAATTTATCCATAAAAATTGTTTTAATTATTTCTCATCAGCGGTAACTGGAATCTCGAAAATTGTTTATAAGTCGCATCTATGTGCAGTGTTCCAGTGAATTCAACCTTCATTGCTGAGAATGAGTGGCCGTTTTTCACGCTCTATCTACGTTGGCAACCTTCCAGCGGATATTAAGGAATGGGAAGTTGAAGATCTATTCTACAAGGTCTGTCGCTTTCACTTATTTAAACACTCTTTGCTGCAAAGGCTTATTTTCTTGTGGAGAACTTAGTCATCAATTGTACTTACTCATAGGGATCTTTATTCAACCTTCAATGCATAAGTTATACTTGTAAACAACAAAAAAACAATGGCCTTGTTAGAGATTATATTACAGATAAACGCATTCCTAGTTATGCTCGTGCTCTGATTTCATTACAATGTCATCTGTATACATGTATAATTCTTTTGATTTTCCTCTTATTTGCAAACTTTTGGAACAAGAAAGCCCAAGTGCAAGTCCCGTAAGAGAATCTGTCGCAGTACTAGTATCAATATTAAGTTATAGTTGATAATAAAGTGTGATGGTGAGCGAGGTTTCTTCTTTGATATCCTGCACTGCATCCTCCTTGCCTCCTTTTTACTTTTCCTATTTTAGGTTTGCTTTCTTCCCTACTTGCTACTATAGTATATAGGCACTAATACTCAATACCTCCAGTATACTGTTTTACCCAATAGAGAGTAAACAGTCGGGAGGCATCAATTAGGAAGAATTCAGTGTCAACTTGAATATAGAGCTGGTTTTGGCGTATGTTCTTGTTAACACTGTATCCTATACTTCCTTATAAAAGAAATACTGTATCCTAAGCTGAATAGTGCTTACTGTTTCTTAATTCTCTCCTGTTTTTTGCAGTATGGTCGTATATTGGATATTGAGTTGAAGATTCCACCTCGTCCTCCTTGCTATTGTTTTGTGGAGGTATGTTTATTTAGCATATTTACATATATTTACTTACATACAGTTTTCTGTAGTTTGAGGTTTGACCTTCTGTTGTCAGTTTTTTTTTTATTTCCCTGGTTATCAGTTGCCTCTTTTGTTTTCTGATTGACTGTGATCCCTTTTCTGAATTCCTAGTTTGAAAGTTCTCGAGATGCAGAAGATGCCATCAGGGGGAGAGATGGCTACAACTTTGATGGCTGTAGGCTGAGGGTAAGAACAGTTTCTTACTTGATTCTCTGATATTCATAGATACAGAGACCTTTGTAGGAATTATGAGCTTCCGCATGGTTGACTTTTTTTAGATGCATGATATAGGTTGAGCTTGCTCATGGAGGAAGAGGGCCATCATCTTCAAGTGATCGCCGAGGCAGCTACAGCAGCAGTGGTGGTGGAGGAGGGCGTTATGGAGTTTCTCGGCATTCTGATTACCGAGGTTCCACTATAACTTATTTGAATGTCTCGTGAAGTTCCCTGTCTTGATTACTGTAGATGAAATTGTCTCTGATCATATAGATGTCTGATCTCTCTCAACTTTTTCTTGTCATGTATATACAGTTATTATTCGAGGTCTTCCATCTTCCGCTTCTTGGCAAGATTTGAAGGTAAGTGAAATGGGCCAGATACTTCCTTATGATAGTTTATCTGTAGCAATTGCCTTAACCTGCTGGAAAATCTCTTAGGATCATATGCGAAAAGCTGGGGATGTGTGCTTTGCTGAAGTTTCTCGTGACAGTGAAGGTATGAGTAGACATATCTAACAGAATCTTTTTAATTGTGAATTTAAATAATGCTCATGAATCCTAGAAAAGTGATGAACAATACTGCATGAATGTGACTCTGATCTCCGAGACAATGAATATTAGAAAATTTGCTTGGAATTCAAGTGCAACTAAAGCGCGGGTTTTTATCAAGGAAGGAAGAAAGACAAATTTAAGTACACATATGTAAGGGAAAAAATGTTACAGAGTAACTAAAATTAATTATGTGAACAAAAGAATCGGAAAGTGTCAATTACGTACAGAGAGTAAAAATCACACCATTCAAGTTCAAAGACCATATTAAATTTCTAATTCAAATGCGTGTATTAGATGTAAGTTCTTTAGATTTAGTGTGTAGTTTTCTTAATGATTAATTTTCGTATTTTCTATTCTTAATTACTATGTTATTCATTCATAAAATGTTTCTTTAATGATTAATATATCACATTGCCAATGATATTAGTTTCTCCCTCTTTGAGAGAGTGCCTCAAGCAATCTTTGAGGAAAATTGGAGTTCAAGAATAAAATGCAAATGTTTGTATTTTTATTTTCGGAAGGTAGAATATTCAGGAAGTTGTTTTTAGATGACATTTGTGTTTTTTTCTTGTGCTAACTGGTGTTTATGTCTGTAGTTCTAAAACTTCTTTATTCATATCAGGAACCTTTGGCTTGGTTGACTACACAAATTATGAAGACATGAAGTATGCTGTAAGTTTATTATCTGCCTCACTATCTAATTGGTTTTAAGCACTTGTCTTGAAGATGCTTTTTACTTTTATTGTTGAGGAGTCCAACCCCCACTCGCAAGGTTAAGTTTCCCAAACTTTTAAGTTCTTTGGTTCATTGATCTTTGGAAGGATGGTGATTTGCCAGTTTTTAACAATTTCCTCTGCGGGTAATTCTTGTGGTTTGCGAATTTAATTTCACTCACAAGTTGTTTAAATCTGTAACTCCCTTGATATTGGTTATTTGTTACTTTTCTCGTTTCAATTTGTTTTTCTGGTTTTGACTTGACACAGAGTTTTAAAAAGTAAAAAAGGCTTTTACATCCCTTGGTCTTAAACTAAAGATTTAGAGATATGTAGAATGTACCAAATTACAGTCTTTAATCTTGTTGTCTTAAACATGCCTTGTGAAAAATTAAAATTAGAGAGTTGTAAAAAAAAAAGGAAGACATTACTTTTGAAACGGACTAAAATGAAAAGCAAGACAAGCAAATTGCAACCAAAGAAGTATTTCATTATGTCCCTCTGGAAAAGTACCAGACTTGTGGTTAACATGTTTTCTTCTTGTTCAGATAAGAAAACTTGATGATACTGAGTTCAGGAATCCTTGGACAAGAACCTACATCCGGGTATTTGTTTATCCTTGTTTTTCTTTATGCTACAATTTTTTTTAGTTTTCCTCCTTCAACCCATACTCCTGGAACAGTTTCTTTTAATTCAATGCTTAATCTCTCTGCATATTTAAGGGGTATGGTGGTGCTTTTCTAATTCGGGGTGGCTTTTAATATTGGTTACCTAGGATTTTTACGATACAATTATCCAGTGAATGTGTGTACTTGAGTTAGTAGGCTTTTAATGTTGCAGGGTTTTCGTTTTTACAATGTATGTTTACATGGATGCTCATTTCATTTTTTTTTGTTCCTTCATATAGGTAAGAGAATACAAGGGCAGTCCTTCAAGAAGTCGTAGCAGGAGCAGGAGCAGAAGCAGAAGCAGAACTCCAAGGAGGAGTAGGAGGTATAACAAGTTGCAGATAATAAATGAGCTCATTTATGTAAAATTCCTTTTTTTTCTTTGTCTTACTGGAAGTTTATTCTGCAGCAGATCACCGGCCCGTTCAGTTTCGAGATCACCACCCCCAAAGTCTAGATCAGCATCTCCTGTTAAGTCTACCAGGTATGTGACATTGCATTATTACTTAAATGTGTTTTTTTTCCGTAGGTATTTATTTATATACAGCCTTTTGTTTTCTATTTACAATTTGGCTTTTTAATGCCTTTTTAAATACTTGAGGTCATCATGTGTGTTCAGGTCCAGGTCATTGTCCAAATCAAGGTCGAGGTCCAGGTCACCGTCAAGGTCCAGGTCACCGTCAAGGTCCAGATCAGCATCACCGCGGCAGGTTAGGCTCTGTTTTTGTATCTAATGTTCGATTTTGCATCTGGGGATGGTTTTTTGGGGTCTTGTTGCAGATGGTCCTGACCATAATTTTGGGTGCTTCATGTTGTCCGTGTCTTGAGACCTTTCTAATGTTTGCATATTATGGTCTAATTTCAGGCACGATCAAACAGTGGCTAATGCTGATGCAGGACTTGTTTAGTGGTGTTCTCCTCTTGAAAGGAGAATCTCTATATGCTTAGTTTTATAGGAGTCTGATATGTGAACTGGGGTTGTATTAAAGGCCGGAACCTTCGGAGGTCTGACCTAGTAATGTGTTCTTAAATCCGAGATCTGCAGTATCCTCTTCTCTCGGCTGTCAGTAGTCATTGATCAATCAAACATGTAGACTTCTGCTAGTGATTTTTCTGCCTAATTCAGTTCTGACTATTAAACATTATCTCGCTGGGTCAGCTAATTTCATCTGCCGGCGATGTGATGCTGGATCGTCTCTTTTGTCAGATGGTATTTGTTGAAACTGTTGATATTCCCTGCCAAAATAATTCGCCACAAAATGAAATATATTCTCTTGGTGATCCCTCTGACTATCCTCTGAAATATTCTTTTGGGCAAGTGCATGTGTTAGGGTTTAGTGATAGCTAGTTAGTACAGTAAAGGTTGTCTGGTCGGGAGATGAGTTATTTTAGGCTTGTTATTAATAACGCTATAATTTTAGAACAAGTTACTTTGAGGTTTTATCCCGGCAGAGCGTGGGCTTTCAATGAATATTCCTGGCCGCAGCTGAATTCACGACGACTGGATAAAGTAATTTTCATCTCACAAACTTGGGATAGTCGTCCCATACTAAACTATTCAAGGATACAAGAACCCTGAGGAACAGATAGGTACAGGGGCCTCACATGTGGGGTGTTGTGATTCAATCTTACAACACATCGAAAGATGAATGCGTAATATGAATGAAATGATTTTTTTAGCTTTTTATAAATATTTAATAGTTTTATGATTTTTTTTTAATATAAGAGATCATCATTTTTAGAGGTAAGAGATCTGAAAAGGCTATTTACTTCTAATCAAATTATAAAAAGGTAAGAAATTTTATTTTCTCAAATAATATGTAATATAAATGTCATACGTAACTTTATGTTTCAAGTTATATAGAAAACGTAATCAGCTTGAGAGGCAATTTCGTTCAAGAAAATTTAGGAACTTGAACTTCTACGAGTTGGTGGTGTAATTGATGTGCATTTTGCAAAGAAGCAGTAGTATGTGTGAAATAATTAGATAGCATCTGTTTGATCTCAAGTTACAAATGATTAGCACATGAAATTTCAAACGCCACCTTACTCTTAAATATTAAAAATTATTCACTGTTTCTTAAAATAATTTTTCGTTTTATTTGAAAATTGATGTTTGATCATGCTTTTTTTTCTCTTTTGTCAAAAAAAAATAAGAAACACAATTTCATTTTCGACTTCTAACTTCAAATTTTTTAGATAAAGTGAAAAGTGTTTGTTTTTGGCCAAACACTTACTTAGTAGTGTAGTAACAAGAAAATGAGATATCTAAAATGACATTTTAAAAATTTCTTTTAAGTGTAAAAATAAAAATCTCACTTTAACTAATTAGGCAACCAAGCAAAATAGATAAATATTGAAGATGGTAAAAAAAAATTTGTCAAAGATGTTATGGAAGCTATTCGTACGTAAAGCGTTAGACCTGTAGCACCTGAAATGCGTAACGTACGCCCTCGAGGTTTCATCTTCACCCTAATATTCCGTACTTCTCTTAATTTACAGTCCTCTAAATAATAACGTCTTTTCTACATCAAAATTGATGATTTTGCTATATCTTTATTATTCTTTACAACTTGTATAGAGAGAGTAATTAGATCAATCGTCCAAATTAAAAATGTCAGCTGGGGAACTTGGTTGTACCTACGCTGCTTTGCTTCTCTACGATGATGGCATTCCCATTACTGTAATCACCCGCTAATTAATTACATACGAAAATTAAACAACACTTCTTTTTTTATAATACTTTAATTATATATATGGAGTTTCAGGCAGAGAAGATTGCTACTGTGGTTAAGGCAGCCAATATTTCAGTGGAGTCCTATTGGCCCAGTCTTTACGCCTAGCTGTTTGAGAAGAGAGACATCGAAGATCTCATCTTGACTGTTGGGGCCGGTGGCGGTCCGGCCGTCGCCGTTGCTGCTGCCCCCGTTACCGGAGGTGCTGCTGCCGCTGCTGCTCCCGCCGCGGTGGAGAAAAAGGTAACAAATTTTCATTAATGTAATTTATAGTTGTTACTCCTGTATTCAAATTATAAAGCGAAAGAAAATAACGACAAAATAATAACGTTTTGATCCCACAATTTAATCCTTTCATAATTGCTCTAACTTCCTTTCACGGTAGAACCGAACACTTGTTCATGAAGGTATTTCTTTGGTCGCGAATTTCTCGCCTGAATTAATATATTAACAAGAATAAAAAAAAATATTTGGTTCAAAAGAATTATGGATGAATTATTTTATCTGATCTAAGTTCACGATGACTACACGAAAGATTTTGAGTCAGAAAATATGTTTCTACATATAATGACACATATTTTGTCTTTCTACCCCCATGAGAAACAAAATTTATCTATGAAAACTAATTTTTCAAATTTTATTTTCCGATCATTTTTCAATTCACACTTCACACTAAGCATCGTCTTTAAAGCTCAATCTATGAAGAAGCTCAACATATACTAAGTAGTTTTTATTAGTATTTCATGAACAATCGATCTAATTAG
>JACEIK010000721.1:76263-90142 GCA_018107945.1 Datura stramonium
ATATTTAAAAGAAAATAAAATATATGAAATTTCATCCCTTCCTTCCTTTGTTAAGTTAAAGAAATTATTTTTAGTAGATCTTCAATTCAAAGAAAAAATAATAAAAATAAAAATAAAAGAAAAATAACAATAAATACACAACAATAAAACAAAGGGTAATAAAGATCGGATAATACAACAAAATTTTTGAAAAAAGAAATTGCTATTCTTATGAATAATGGTAGAATTAGAAGCTGAATAAAATAGATGGCTGCTATTATCCTGAAAAAAATGGTGGCCGTTAATCTGATACAAACAATTACTGCTTTTAAGCAGTATAATTTTGGGCTGTTCTTCCATTTTCCCTCCTGCCACTTGCAAGTTACAAGCAACGTGTCAGTTTTCCCATATTTCAATTTTCACAACCTCCCTACCCATGGCGGTTTCTACCTTTATCTCTGAATCAATCATGGACTCTCTGTAAACCCTAAGTCTGATAAGCTCCACCGACAATGCTCTGTTCCATTTCTACTCAGAAATCCGGTTCTAACTGGCTCGACCGGCTTCGATCATCGAAGGGCTTCTTGTTTGCCGACCACAGCAATCTCGAACAATTTCTCACTCACCGGACTCCTAATGGATCCGATTCTCTTTCTCTCAACGCCGAAACTGAGCTAACAGATAATAATACCGGTTCAGAATCCAGCTCCGATCCAATTGGGCCCGTAAACGAATCGGTCCTCCATCGGGACCAAACTCCGGCAGCACCACATAATAGTGGAGACAACGAAGAACTGTGTGGTGTAGTTACGGATGTCCTCTCCGAACTATTTTGTATGGGGGAATCAACTAGTTTCCCTAAGTTCAGTGTGAAAAGAGGCTCGCGCAAACAAACGAACCCTAGGTTTTGTGCTTCATCGGATGTCAACAATGCTGTGGTCGTCGAGGGTGGTCAGAGGAAAGAAGAAACTGTGTCGCTTCGGGTGGAAATAAAGGATTCTCAGGTCAAGCTATTGGAGCAGAGCGATAATTTGAACTTAGCAGAAGAGGAGGACAAGTCCCACGCCAATCTGATGGGTTTTTCACGCACCGAAGTAATGGTGATAGATACGAGCTGTGCACCGTGGAAATTTGAGAAATTGCTTTTCAGAAAGAAGAACGTATGGAAGGTTCGTGATAAAAGAAATAAGACAATGCATTTGGGGAAGAAGAAGAGGAAAGCTGATGTGACGAATGAGGATGCTGGTGGCAAGAAGAAACGGAAGGTTATAAGCGGACATGATGGTTATGCTGCAAAAGGGGGAGTATGCAAGTATTCAGTCAATGAAGTAAGTTCAACTAAACCAATTGTGCTGCTAGTGATCATGTTCAGTTATATGTTACTTAGGTAGTACTCAGTAAAATGCTATTTATGGAATGTGATCAAGTACTGACATCTATATATTGCATGCTTCGTTTTACTGATGGAAGTTTTTTAATTATGTAGAATTCTTGTTATTTTATGTTTCAATAATGCAAGAAGCAAGTTAAATCTTGCATATCTTCTTGGTTCTCATATGGATGATGTAGTAAATGCACATGCAGAATGTATCTGCATATCAATTACTCTCATATTGCTTTGATGTAGTGGAACTACACATGCCCAATTTAATGATGGCTAGTGTTATAGTCATACAACCTACGACCTACATCGTGAGCACAAATAGGAAATTGCTGTCTTCCATTGACATATTTGATCCTGGTTTCACTTCACATGTGCATTGTGAATTAGAATGTAGATTGCAAAAGATATATGAGCACTCAATTATATTAAGCTAGCAAGTATGTTCCAACTTTCTTTGCGTTAAGTTGCTTGCTTATCAAAAACAGTAGATGCAATCAAGTGTAAACCAATAATTGAAAAGAGTGTTCTAGCAACCAGAATATTGTTTAATCTTGTCTAGGGTTTAGCATATGCTGGAGCTACTTTCCAATGACTGAAGCATACCATATTTCTTTTTAAAGAAGGCTTAATTTTTAGTGCATAACTTGCTATCCTTGTGCAAAAGGACTATCCTTGTCTGTTACAGCTGTATCAAACATTTTCATATGGATTTCACGCTCCAATTCAAGTGTGAACTGTGATAATGTATCTTGGATTACTTATTAGCCTTCGGTTTGAATATGATGATAGAGGGTCGCTATGCTGTTATTTCTAAGTCATGTTTATCATTAACTATACTTCATTTTTTTATCAGAACATTCACCACACTAATGTGTTGGCGCTCTCCTCTCTGATATTTATGGCAGCTTTGCATGGTTTATCTCTTGCAATATTGTGGGGTAAATGTTATTCCTAGTCGTGCTGTCCACTGAACGAAAATTTTCTTTTGTGTCACAAAATGGTCTATTCTATGCCTTCTTTTTTTTTTGTTTTTTGTTTTATGAACAGTGTATAGTTATTTCTGACTATTTTGTTTCTGTAAAGACCATATTTGGTATGGACTGCCTAGTTTGGCTTCTTCTTTAACATGGAATTATTTCATTCTTACTAAGCTGTAGTCTGTTTCTTCAGCATCTGATGCATAGTTCCAACCTGTTTCATTCAGTTTGCAAGTCTATTGTTTCTTTGAGCAAACTCCGTTATATCAGATCATGAAGTTTGTTTATGGTTGTATGAACGTCATCTATCTGTATTCTTTTCTTTAGGATGTTGCAAATGACTGTTATGCAACATTTTTATTAGACTGACTTCAAATCAGATTGATTCACCAGGACAAAAGTTGTAGTCAAAATGATGGAATTTTGGGGGGGTGGGGGTGTTGGCTAAGGTGCTTTGCTAGAGAATAAGCAGGATCATTTCTTTAATTCCCGTTGAAATAGCTTTGAGGTCAGTGAATAAAATCTTATTTTAGTTCTTCATACTCTTCGTCTCTTCGTGCAGATGCTGAGTTTAGTAAGAACATGGCAGTCTCATATAGTGATGTCATTTTTTCCTGAGATATATTTGCTAAGTAGTTAGGAGTGGTCCTTATTGGTAGATTCATTAGTGCTAATGTCTTTAAGTCAATCTTATCAAAGTTTACCTGCATATTGAGAATTATATATGAAGACATAAATAGGGGCTTATGTAGGATTTTTTGCAAGTGGTGTCACATTCTAAAATGAGTAAAACACTATAACATCATATTAAAAAAGAACAAAATATAAACAAAACACAATTCACCTATATTATTACAATTTTTCTTGATTTTCATTTTTGAAATGTATTTAAACTAACTTCATTAGAAATAATACTAAACACACTCTTTTTATACAGGACACCAAATGATTATTCATTTGATTCTGCAAATCATTCTTAATCAATTTCATTGGCGAGAAAATAGATGAAAGGAAAAAGAAAAAGAAAGAAAGTAGCACAACTCCATCCTTCTCTCAACATCCAAATAGTTTATTGTCCCAAGAGTCAACAAATGTTATTCTAGTCTAATTGATTCTATGTTTTGTTAACATTCAAGAGTTCAGCGGTTTGTACCTGGACGTCTGGACATGTTCCTTTTGTAGATGATGCACAAAAATATTAAAACAACAAATGAAGCTTCCAAGCTTCGACCTCACGGCAACTAATAGAAAATTGAGGTGTCTGGCCAAATGAGCTGCGTAGCTCTTGGTGTCAAGCGGTGTCATTTTACTCAATTTATTTACTTTCTTTTTTTGCCTTTTAATTATACAGACATGTATAATAGAATTTTCCGACAAAGCGGTGTCACGTGACACCGCTAGGGTTAAGATAAATCCGACTCCACACATAAAAATATACCACAAACAGATTGTCACGCTTTTGTATAAAATAATTATATGGAGATGTATATTCAAATTTGTTACTGTAGAAGTTAATCTTGAATTCACATGCATAAAGGAATGAGAAATTTGATGGACTATTCTGTGCATTTAAGTAGAGAAGGGTTGTGTATAGATATTGGGCATTGGTGCAGGACTAGGTACCTAATGGTTATCAGTAGCCGTTTTGGTTTTACCAGAAAAATATTGTTTCAATCATTTTTTAAGTTGTCTTGACTTGTAACATCTTATGCAGAAGCTTCAGTTGAATGATAAGTTGGAAGAAACTTGTAAAGGGACATCTCATTCTGTTGGCCAGCTTTCCAAAAAGAAACAAGGGAACTTGTAAGAATCTCTTAAATTGCAATCTGTGTCTTCCTTCTGGGCTTTCTTGAGTATGTGATCCATATTTCAAGGTCTGATTATTATTTTTTTGGGGTTTCCGCAGAAAATTAAAGAGGGCATCTTCATCAGTTGTTCTAATCAAGAGCATTCCGACGAGTAAGAAAAATGGTACAGGCATTGCTAAGAATTTTCTGAAGCCATCTCATCAACACTACCAGTCTCAATAATCAACTAAACACACTTGCAACTGCAAATGCTTCTGTACCTTGCCATCTTTGGAGTAATGAAGAATGGAATTTCCAGAAACAAATATTCCACTAAATAAGGTGCAGAATGGAGTTGGAAGAATTATACAAGTACCAGTGCACAGAGAACTAAGTCTGCAATTCTTTGTTGGTATACCACATTGTTTTGTTTATCAGGATGCAAACATTCTAGCTATCATGATAGTAATTGATTGTTGCTCAAAGTCGAACACATATAGTCAATATTCTCAAAGATATCATTTTTCCTGGAGTTGTGAAGTTCTGATAAGGGTTACTCGACATCTGCAAAAGCTGCTAGGGAAATCTATCTGAGGACTAGGTGCAGTCAAGTACCAGCTGAAGCTCCCCATTTTGGCAATGTAACAGCTTCTTGTTTTTCCATTTATTCCCTATTTAAAATATTTAGATACTAAGTAATTGTTTTCTGTCGACTGAGAGGGGAGTCAAAGACATCAATGAATAGGTCAGTGATGATCTTTCTGTATGTTGTTTTGCATCCGTCGAAGTAATACTCTTCACTCGACTTCATTTCTACTTCCACTTTTTCCAACGGATACCAATGTTGCTACTGTTGCATTATTCTCATTTCTACTCTGAGAGAAGCACCTCCTTTTTCTCTCCCTAGACTTGTAAGTAGACTTTGGGGGTCTAAACTAGACATTGCTTAACCTTACTGATGAAGATCATAAAGAAATTGGCACTGAAATGGTACTGTGGCTTATATGTCGGATACGAAAAATGAGTGTGTGTATGCTTCTTTGTTTCCTATCCGGAGTTCTGTAGCGACGGTGAGTGTATTTATTACCCGATCACAACCTTTAATGATGAGTGAGTACGTGTATACATATATGGCAATTTACTTGTTCCTTACATACGACATTCCTATAAGAGAGTTTTATTATGGAAAAAATGAAAATGTTGAAAGCAAAAACTTGCTAAATATAAAAAGATGGTATTTCTTTTTAAATTATACTAAAAAGGAAAATAAGAAACCTAAATTAGAATGAAAAGAGTTAATAATTAGGTCATACTCTTGGAAGCAATGTTCAATATTTCTCAAGTCGGTTTACACTTAACACCACTCATTATCTTGTATCCATTGGACTTTCTCCAAACTTCTTATGACTATATATATAGTATATTGTTTGAAGTTAACGTATTTTGGCGCGCCGGTATAATCTATCTGATNTAAAAAAAAAAAAAAAAAAAAAAAACAGAAAGAAAAGATATTGGGTTTTAACCCGTTGTTAGTTGGAGACTGACATTTCTGGAGCCGAGCGACAGCGTAATCCTCTTGCGTGAACTAACTTCATCATCTCTACCTTATCGCCAAGCAACTGCAGCAGTGTTGCTTCCTTTGCTGCCATGTCGACCCCCACCAAATC
The DNA here is from genome assembly GCA_018107945.1 of Datura stramonium. Taxonomy (NCBI): domain Eukaryota; kingdom Viridiplantae; phylum Streptophyta; class Magnoliopsida; order Solanales; family Solanaceae; genus Datura; species Datura stramonium. The sequence goes on from JACEIK010000721.1 coordinate 82,058, forward strand.
GTTTCCCTTTTCGCCTTCGCGTTCTCCTTCTGCTTCCTGCTTCTCTCGGGCTTTATCTCCACCCACACGAGCTCTCTTTCCTTCAGCTTTGCTCCCTTCTCAGATGCTCGTATTTGCCGCTAACACCGCACAGAAACAAGATAAACTCCCTTTACACTTTCTGGGTCCTCAAGATTCCCGGCTTTTACTGCTCAAACGCAATGCCCTCGCCATCAATGACAGCTCTAGCAATTCTTTTGTAGATTCGGGTGAGTTTCTCTCTCTGTGTTCACATTTCAAACACCGCGTGTGCATCTATCACGCTCATTTCTCTGACTCCGCTTGAATGCTCGCTTTTCTCAGGGGTGATGCTATTTTCACTCTTTCGAGAAATTGGGTTCAATGAGACAGATACAGAAGCCCTTTTGGATGCTAACCCGGTAATCAACCTGACGCCCTTCGTATCCATACGTACACGAATTCATTCTTTGCAGTCCCTTGGGGTCAGCGGTCTTTCTCTTTCACGATTGATTGTGAAAAGACCAGATGTTTTAACAGCTGCGGAAATTGATGCCGTTGTTTGTTTTCTTCTCAAGGGTGATTTAGAATTGGCAGGAAAAATCAAACCTTCACAGATTGAACATCTTTTTAACTCAACAGAACCAAGGTTTCTTGCAGGATTTGAAGCAAAGGTTAGATTGTTACTCCAAGTTGGGATTACCCAAGAAACAATTGTTCACGTTCTCAACAATGCCAACTTAACAAAGGCATTTTGTCTCAAGTCATTTGAAGATATAGAAAGAATGCTCACTTTCCTGAACCGTTTTGGTGGTGTTGATCTGATTCTTCGCCGACCAGCACTTCTCAATTATGACCTTGACGCACAGTTGATTCCCAGGGTAGGCTTCCTCTTGGAGCTGAGTGGTGGTGATGAGACTGGAACTGCAACCGTGTTGCGTAAGTTGCCATTTGTTGTAGCATACAGTGTTGATCACTTAAAAGATCATGTAGAGTTCTTGAAATCATTTGCTGGCTTAAGTGAGGAGGAGATTTTTCGAATTGTTTTAGTTTATCCCAATATGTTTAGTGCCAGCAGGAAAAGGAAATTGCATCCTCGAATTGATTTTCTAAAGCAATGTGGGTTGAGTTCACATGATATATTCAGATTCTTAATAAAAGCTCCTTTATTTCTAAGTCTATCATTTGAGGGGAATCTCGCTTACAAGCTGGTCTTTTTGGTGAAAATTGGGTATAAGAAGAATACTAAGGAATTGGCAATGGCAATGGGAGCTGTTACCAGGACTAGCTGCAAAAATATGCAAGAAGTTATTGGTGTATTCTTGAACTACGGCTTGACTTTTGATGACATTCTGGAGATGAGCATGAAGCATCCGCAGGTATTACAGTACAATCATGAGTCATTGGGGGAGAAGATGGACTACTTGGTTGAGGAGATGGGTCGTGAAGTCCAGGAGGTATTGGCTTTTCCTGCATTTCTTGGGTACAAGCTTGACGGAAGGATTAAACACAGGTATGAAGAGAAAAAAAAGATTTTAGGGGAAGGCATGTCACTCAATAAACTTCTGAGTGTGTCTGCAGCAAGGTTCTCAACAAAAAGCAAGAGGAAGCAACGAGTTCCTGCCATTAATGGCCTCAATGAGAGCGACGACTGATTGGAATGATTTTTGGTACATGTTGTCATAATCATGTGAAAACCTCTATTAAATATTAAACCCAAAGGTTGATGGTTCCATTAGATCAATTCAGTTTTGCGGATTCCTGGTTTTGCTTCTTTTGCTCGAGTATGGAACGTGCCTATGGGCATATTTGCAGGGGAATGGAATAACATGTGGACAACACCGTCTTTCATTGGCTGAGCATTGGATGTTGGGGTATTGGTGTTCTGCATGGCTGAGTGAGGACATGATTTTAACTTTTAGGCTGTCTTTCTAAAAAGGTTTGGTGAGTGGTTTTGCATTACTCGTAAAACCAGGCTTCCTATGAACTGGTGATCGTATGTTGGTGCAAGTGCTCAATACTTTTTCACACAACTGAAAGTTGACAGCACAGTGAAACTGCTATTTCTGTTGAAGATGTACTATAGAGCTGCCGATCCCTTTGATATCGACACTCTTTAAAAATGTAAATCAGTATCATATATTGCAAATCCTGAACTATCTAATGCCTATATTTCCTCTTAGAATTTGATGCATATGTGGTTTTCAAAGACAATTATACAGGTATACTAGGAAAAGACTGACATTGTGAATGATGTTTTAAATTTTTTGTTCATTTAAGCGTCATTGTTTTCCGTGATCTGATCCTTGAAAATCGAGTTGGCCGCCTGATTCCTACTCTTCTTTTGGAAACTGATGCACAAGATTGGATAATTCCTTGACTGTATAAATCTTATTCTTTTGCTGGAGAAACAATAACCTTATGGATTTTTGGCAGAATAGGTGTGTTCCATATAAACCATAGATTCATATCTTCTTCTCATCAATTGGGCTTATCTTAACCTTCCTTGTCAGAAACATCATATTACTGTGGCTATTAAGGTGGGGTTTTCCTTGTTTTTTATTTGGATCTATTTTAGTGTTCACAATTGGATTTTCGTTGTTCATATAAAGTTCGAGACTTATTTCTCAATAGTGAAGCCTTACCCTCTGGACCTCTTCAGGGTCGTATAATTTGATGTCCATAGCAGAGATTTTGTTGAAGATGTTCAGTAAATACATTTCCACCAAAAGCTGCTTGATTTTTAGTGAGGTCATTTATGAAGTTGACTTATATGTCATCTCAATTTCTTTTGGGCAGGTTTTATGTTGAACACATATTGACATCTGTACTTTGCATTGATCAGTGTCTTCTTCATTAAACACCTTCTAAATATTAATCCGGTCAAACAAAACCAGTTGTAAGAATTGCAGTAGTGCATGAAACCAGTTTTTAAACATGGTGTATGATGCCCTAACTAGTCTTGGTATTTCTTTTCTTTTTGAAGAATACTATGCAGCTGCTTTCTGTTTCTTCAACTAGATTAACTTTAATAGCAGATATAAACTTTGTTGCTGTATTTGCATGGACCTCTGTTGCCTGAACTGAAAACTGTAGACTATTAGAGCATCCTAGAATGACAGTAACAGTTAGAGAGGATCCTGGAGTCTTGCTTGTTTCTGCAATACTACTGGCAATAAGTTGCATCAACTATTTAAATGAGTACTATAGAGAGTGGTTTAATAAAGATCAATTGTGAAAATAATGATGCACTTCTTTTTAGTCTATGACTGTCTATTCAGTTGTGAGATTGGGATTCTGTCTGGAAAAATTTAGTTTACCTCTAATTTCTGTTTAGTCCATATTGACTTCTAACTAATTAAAAAGATTAAAAGAAACACTGCAGAATTTATGTTGGTGATCTCTTGAACTCTCAAACAACCAATTTCTGGATGAACATGAAGTTGAGATATTTCCGTCTTTCTGGTAAGCCATCTTGCACATCCTTTTTCCCTTGAAAAAATGAATCAGCACTTTAGTCTTTAGCAGCAGCTTTCATAAATTATTTTCCCAAAAGAATTTGAAGCAGCTGGGGCAACTTTTTTAGTTTTCATGATTAAGTCATTCATTCTTGTTAGCCACACCAGGCTTTTAGATCTCTTGTTTTTTGGGGGATAACAGTAGTTTCCGGGTCAATTATCACACACCTCGACTATTCCACGGGATACTTTCATCTTTTTGTCATTCCGTTTGTACATGTATGGGGTAACTCGGTCCATTAAGGCGGATTTGACCTTAGTCTCTCATGGTTTTCTTTCCAATGAGCCACACCTTTGGTGAAATTGCTTTTAGATCCTTTACAAGGTTTAACTATAATAAGTTTCTGATCTTGCCATAATTTGGTGTCACCTGGCTGTCCAGTAGGATGTGAAAAAACTTCTGCTTTCTTAAACTTATAGTATTCTTCTTTGTTTTTAGTTTCATAACATCTTTTCCTCCTCCATTCCTATTGTTTGATACTACTGGAGTTTTAACTACTAAGTTTATGACTTTATGAGAACGATATTATTTGACTTCTATGCGTTGGCATTGTCATATGTACCCTACATATTTTAGATCGTTCTTGGACTGGGGTCTCCTGTATGCAGTTGTAAATGTGGTTACGAGAGCAGTAGCTTGGTGACTTGTGGAGACTAAATCTCACGGGGGATTCTATTGACACTTGGTACTGATATGGTAAAAGGGTAACAATGGGAAGTTTATCAGTGTTCAGCAATTTTTCCATTTTATTCATAGATCTAATTTTAACTACTCTCTGGCAATGATATTAATACTAATGGGAATTGGGATGTACATTAGTTACATTTATCTGAATACATCGTTGAACACATCAATTTCATTGACAGAGATAATCAAAAAGCCTTTCATACTCCAATATGAATATCTAATAGTAATGGTACTTCCTCAACTGCTTCTGTCTGGAGACATATTAGATAGAAAAAAAATGTTTCTTATTTCTTAAAGAATATTTGACATAAATGTTTAAAATAGATTTTTGAATAGAATATTGTCTTTTAATGATTCTATTACTGCTAGATTTAGAATTGACATGGATGTCACATGTTTTGTTGTCCTAGTGATCAAAGAGACACTCTACACCAGACTTTCTTTGGTGGCAATATTGCTCAACAAATTTGAAATTTCTATTGGAATTTCTTGGGACGATATACCTATCAGGTGTATGCTACAAAAATGGTGGAATATAAAGTTAAAGAATTCTCTTCATCAGATTCTTCTACAAATAATTTGTTGGGAGATATGAAAAGCTAAATGTTCGGTCATCTATGAAGATGGGTGATGTTATACAAAGAGAATTTAATATCAAATTCTTACTCACTTGAAATGGGTAGCCTCGAAAGCAAAGAGTAAAACTGAACGGAGCTCCAAGTGGAAAGACATTTATGAACAGGCTATGGGCCTTACTCCCAAAATTGAATGTTTTGAGCAACACTGAGGGAAGCAGGAATGCCGCTGGAAGAGCTGGAACTGGAGGAGAAATCCTCATGGCCTTAGATTATTGTTGAGATATTCAAGGTACTTACAATTTTTCTTGGCAAATGAAACCATTACTCGTATTCAAAATATCTCAAGGATTATTAGTTGCGTTGCAGATGTCTTAGGTAAATAGACTATTACAAATGAGAAGTTCATTATTTTTGCACACATTCATCTTTCAGCCACGGGGTTGATCCTTACAAACTAGATCTCGTATCCATGTAGTCTCTAACACATGAACAGAGGAAGAATATTTTTCTATATAGGTCCAGTTGAGTTGGTGTATTTTTTATTTTCCTTTTGACTAAATCATTGGATCCTTTTCGCTGTTCTGTATACTTGTGCAGATATTATGCATAAATTTTTGCGTGCAGTTGTTGGCAGCAAATTGAAACTGTGGGTTGAGTTTGTGCTTCCCTTAACACCTAAATCACGCAGACCTAAAGTTTAGGGCGGCTTGGACCTAGTTTGATTATATGTTGACACGGCTAATCTTTAGGGCGGCTGGGACTACATTTAATGAAATCCCAATGTGATATATTTTTTCTAGTTAATTTTAAAAATAATGAAATATTTTTTTATCTAACAACTATTTGATGACATCTACAATATACTTGTGCAGATATTATGCATAAATTTTTGCGTGCAGTTGTTGGCAGCAAATTGAAACTGTGGGTTGAGTTTGTGCTTCCCTTAACACCTAAATCACGCAGACTCCAAAGTTTAGGCGGCTTGGACCTAGTTTGATTATATGTTGACACGGCTAATCTTTAGGGCGGCTGGGACTACATTTAATGAAATCCCAATGTGATATATTTTTTCTAGTTAATTTTAAAAATATTTTTAATTTTTTTAATTTTTTTAATTTTTTTAATTTTTTTAATTTTTTTAATTTTTTTATTTTATTTGATCGAAAAAAATTTCACTTTATTGGTGAGATTTCGATTTCTCATCTTATAATTCCTTTTATATTTTTTATTTTTCTACCTCTAATTTTAAAAAAATAAAAAAACCCAAATTAACACCTAAATCACGCATAGCTAATGTTTAGGGCGGCTAGGATATAGTTTAATTAGAAAAAAATTACATTGTATATCTAATGCATGTTACTTTCTAATCATTTTCATGAGATCGAAATTGATCTTTATTTATGTTATGTGATCTCACATCCATTGAAGTATTCAATGGAATCGTTTTAAAATATTTTAAATCCTTCAAAAAATTTCATATAAACTTCATATTGTCTATTTATATACAAAACCAATTTTATTATATACACATCAAAAGTTTTATGCATTGTCTGACTAATAAGCAACCCGAAAAACAATTGCATCCACCAAAGGAGGACCTCACTATATAATAATGTCAGTATTTTTGGGAAAAAGTTTTATGCAACAAGGCACAAGTTGTACTTTATATCTTACGACTTTATTTTTTATTTCATCCTTCGTACAGGAATATATTTGTACCCTACTGACATTACACTTTGAGGACTTTGGACTATAGATTCAAATTTTTATTTTTTTAAGTGATATAAAATATACTTGAACTGCGTAATTTTATTTGGCCAATCATTTATCTATCCACAGTCTTTGACAAATTTGAATTCAAGATCCTCATTACCATTTATAATGATCAGCGCTACATTATCTCAAAGATATCCTCATTACCGTTTATATAATGTTCAGCGCTACAATAAATCGCGAATCAACTCAACATGCTCCCCTTACAAAGTCTGCCTCGAAGCCGCCTATTCTACTATAGCTGCTGGCACGGGGTTCACTCTTCCATCCGCTCTTGCGCATGCGCGAAGCCCCTCTCTATGATTCAATCTGGCCAAGCCCAACCATTACAGTCAGGACGTTAAATTATTATCCTAATGTTTAGGAGTTTGAAATTAATCAAAGTTGTAGGTATTAAATCTTTACTTATTTGAAGAAGGTAAGAACTCATGATATTTACTATTTTAGATTTGACTAAAATTTTATTCTTAAATCTAATTTCCTTATTTGAACTAAATTAAAAGTCCTAATATTTAAAATTTTAAAATTAATTATAATTTTGTTAACTTATATTAATCTTTTATTTATTAAAATAATTAATTATCCATCACAAATTTTCAACTCACGGTAAGAAAAAGTTAAATTAAAAAGCATAATTTTATTATGCATTAATACGTTGAATTTCTTCTTTTTTTATTTTTTTTAAAATTGTATAGGTTTAAAAAAAAATATAGAAACACAACATACTTTAAGTTGTTTCAATCAATCAAGTGCTCTTGTAATTCATACTTTTTAGTTAAATCTACATTGTTTTTTTATTTTAATTTATGTGAAGGTATTTGATTAGACATAGATTAAGACCAAGAGAAAAAATTAAGTTGAAATCATCTCATAAAGCGTAAAATAAAAAATTAAAATTATATTATAACTAAATATTTAAAGTACGAAGCCTCATAGCAAACTATCATTCACTTTTTTATTCTTTTAAAAATAGAGTTTTGTTTCCACTATTTTTTATGAGTTTCTTAATTTGGACGATCAATTACAAAAAAATAAATGCGTTTATGATATGATATCAATTATTAGTGCCAAAGCAAGTCATGAGTTGTGATATAATAACTTATGATACGATTTCGCAAGTGCTAATTGTTTAAATGAATAACTCATATCATTGTTCTAGTATACTATACAACTTTGCATTACAATACATTTTCGTAATGTTAATATTTATATTAAATGTTAATATGTTAATAGTGCAGTAATATATTTTTTTTTATAATTATTAACATGAGATATACACATAATGCATGCATTTAAGTACTCATGAAAAAATAAAGGATATTTCATCTTTCAATCAAACGCTATTTCTATGACGTTTTATTCATTGAATGAGTATTAAAACAAACTGAGGAAAGAACCACCGGATTAAATCAAATTCTTAAACGAAATAATATATTAACATTAAATAAATTTTTTTCTAAATTCTTATATTGTTATACAAACACATCTTTTAAATATTATTTATGCTATTTTTAAAATTTTAATTTTATTA
>JACEIK010000721.1:326973-339443 GCA_018107945.1 Datura stramonium
CTAGTATTATAATAAATATATATGAATTTTATATATAGCTATATACTTTGATACATTATTCAGCATTTCAGTATTATGAACTTCTTTTAAAAAATGTGAATATCAAACTTTTTAAAAATGCATATCAAATACTATAACACAAAATCGCGGTATCAATAATTTGAATTTGAATTTGATATTCGGTATCATTATTCTACACCCACCCTTGCTTGTGAGTGAGAATGGAACAGAGCAGCGACTACTCTTTTGTTTTTAGTAGTTTTAGATTTGAATTTTGAAAATATTGTCGGCATATTTAGTAGTAATTAAGTACTTTATTCACGAGAATTAAACGTTCAGACACGAATTCAGATTATCGAGATCTTAAAGCAAATGCCACGTTTAGTTGAATAATTTTTTTTAATTCAAATTTAAATTTGCCCAAATCTGAATTCTTGATACCGGAGAAAATAAGAACAAAAAAAAAGTATGTCAATTTTTTTTATACTCACTTCAAATCCAAAATAATTGATATTTTATATTTGGACACATAATTTAAGAAATTTACTTATGTCTAAAAATTGAGAGGAATTTTAACAAAAATATTTTTATTTTCATTTATTATTATCATTAAATTTGTATATTAAAATAAGAATGTNATTATTAAATTCATTTATTAAAATACGATAAATTTGGAAAAAAAAATTAAAATACCTTTTCAATATTGAAAAACATTAATTATTTTAGACCAACTTTAACAGTTTAACTTTTCCTTTCTTAGAAACGGTGCGAGTCCATTGAAAAGCTACAATGTGGACAGCAACACCGAGTCATTTCCTGCCCGAATATTTTTTTTTTTTTAAAAAAGAAAAAAATCCTTAAAATTTAAAGAGACGTATTAAACAAGTCTATAAGAAAGCTCACTTATCCTTAAACCTCCGATAAGTAAGCTCAATTATCATTGATAAGCGATTCTACTTATCACCTTATTACGAAGTTTTCACCCTTCTTATCACACCCCTTCCCCTATTTATATGTCCCTTCCCCACCTAGCCCTACTCACACATGGTCTCTTTCTCTTTCTCTCTCTTCCATAAACAAAAAAAAAATAAAAGTGCTCAATTCTGCCTCTTCTTTCTCTCTCTTCTTGTTTCTCTCTCTATATATATACACAAAAAAAAAAAGATAAAAAAAATTCTTCGATCTGGTGTTTTTGCTCTGTTTTTTTTACTCTCTCACTCATTCATTCAAGGTATGTTTATGTTTATATATGTATATGTATCTGTATGTTTCGTTGGGTTTTCGGGGTTTTTTTTTTCTCTCTCTCTATATGGATATATGTGTGTGTGTATGTATACATATACACATGCATATACACGTATATGTGTATGTATAGATTAGCTGTGTGTGTGGGTTTTTAGGTGTTTGGTGAGTTTAATTTGAAGAATTTTTTGGGAGTGGTCGGTTTTGTGTTTTTGATCTGAGAGAGTAATTGATTGGGTTTTTTTTTGGGGGGGATTTTTGTGGAATTGGTTTGATTTTTATGGGTTGAAGTTGAATTCGGTGGATTTTTGATTCTTGATTTTCTTGTTGTTGGTGTGTTTTTGCAGGTGAGTGAGGAAAAGCGAGATGTCTTCTCTGAGTAGAGAGCTTGTGTTTTTGATACTTCAGTTTCTGGATGAGGAGAAATTCAAAGATGCTGTTCACAAGTAGGGTTTTGTTTTTTCTTTTTCCCCCTTTCTGGAATTTTTTTTTGTAGATAATTAATTTGATTTTTTTTTTCAATTTTGTCTATTGGTGGTTGCTATAGAATGTATGAGATAAGAAAAATTGTTCTGAGATGTTTTATTCATTTGCTAACTTTTTTTTTGGGTTTGGGGATCTAAAGTGTTGTGAAATTTTGTGGGTTGAGTGAGAAATTAGATGGAATTGATTCGTTATTAATTATGTTTGTGAATGGGAGATTTTCATTTTTGTCTTTATATATACCATTCTGACTCAATTAAATGAGAAGAGTTTATGATTTGTAATAATGGTTATTGGGTGGTTGTTGTGGTTTTGTTTGGTGGTAAATGTTCTTATTAATTTTTCTGTGTTTTTCGTGCTGAAGATTGGAGCAAGAATCTGGGTTTTACTTTAACATGAGGCATTTTGACGAAATGGTGGCAAATGGAGAATGGGATGAAGTGGAGAAGTACTTATCTGGGTTCACCAAGGTTGATGATAATAGATACTCCATGAAAATTTTCTTTGAGATCCGAAAGCAAAAGTATCTCGAAGCCCTGGATAGGTTGGTCTGATTTTCTATTTAGATGCTTGTTATGTGTTCGATAATTTTTAAATGTCTGATAGTTATATGTGATTTTTGTTTTATTTTCTTGTAGGAATGACCGTCCTAAAGCTGTTGAGATTCTAGTTAAGGACTTGAAGGTGTTTTCGGCTTTTAATGAAGAGCTTTTCAAAGAAATAACACAACTTTTGACTCTCGACAACTTTAGGTAATGGAAGGACTATGCTAGGGATTGCTATCTTGGCTCCCATATCTATTTCATCTATCTCCTAAATGCTTTCTTTATCAATTTTCAAATGGTTCTCAATTTGTCTGCAATAACTTTCAGGGATAACGAGCAATTATCTAAATATGGAGATACCAAGTCTGCAAGGAGTATAATGCTTCTGGAACTCAAAAAATTGATAGAAGCAAATCCCCTGTTTCGTGACAAACTGACCTTTCCCACCTTGAAGAACGCGAGACTGCGGACATTAATCAACCAGAGGTTTATTTCTAGAGAGCATTAGACTTCTAAATGCTAGTATTCATTTTTGCTTCTTGTTTTTATCTTCTTTTATTTATAGTGTAGTTGGCTTACACATAGGTGCCCCATATTCTTGCAGTTTGAACTGGCAGCATCAGCTTTGTAAGAGCCCGAAGCCTAATCCTGACATAAAGACCTTATTTGTGGACCATTCTTGCGGTCCTTCACAGCCAAATGGTGCTCGGGCTCCATCCCCTGTAACTCATCCACTGATGGGAGCTGTTCCAAAGCCTGGGGTTTTTCAACCTCTGGGTCCTCATGGTGTAAATGTAAGTAGAAAAGCAAACTAGCTTAATTTCATTTGCAAATCATGACTGATGGGAAATTGAAGTTTGTTCCTTCAGCCTTTCCAGCAAGCACCTGCTCCTCTGCCAAATGCTCTTGCCGGGTGGATGACTAATCCTTCCCAAGTCTCTCATCCTTCTGCTTCTGCTGGACCAATAGGTTTTACAGCTCCAAATAACGCAGCAGGTATTGCACATATATCCGAGCTTTGAAATGATTCTACTGAGGTCCGTCAATACTAGTGGGACTACTGATTTACTGACAAATATAGTGGAATGTAATTGCAAATCTAAGATACTGATTTCTCTCCTCCAACCCCCCTCCCCCTGTAAAGAGTTAGTCAGCCATAAACTGAGACTTGCTCTGTTTGCTAATTATTTAGCAGCAGCTATGCTAAAGCGTCCGAGGACTCCTACAAATAACCCAACAGTAGACTATCAAACAGCTGACTCGGAGCACATGTTAAAGAGATCAAGACCTTTTGGTGTATCAGATGAAGTATGGTACCATTATCTTGAGTTTGGTTACACATTAATATGTATTTAACTGAGCTGTGACAGTAGAAACTGTGGCTTGCAAATCTGCTCATATTTAGGGATCTGCTTGTTGGTTTATGACTCTGTTGCTTATAGTTGTACTGTCATGGAGATTTGAGTTGGAAATTCTTGTGTGTTTGATGCTTCCGTATTTTAAGAGAAACATTGATTCTATTCAAATTGATTACAGGTAAGTAATATGCCTATCAATATTTTGCCTGGTGGATACACTGGACAAAGCCATGCACAAAGTTCGTACTCATCAGATGATTTGCCCAAGGCTTTTGTCATGACTCTAAATCAGGGTTCAACAGTCAAGAGTATGGATTTCCATCCGGTGCAGCAGATTTTACTTCTTGGTTAGTCTTCACAAAGTGAAATTAGTTTTCTTTAAATACATTTCCCTCGTTTTGATTTTTAAATCTATATTTATGTTACACCAGTTTTCCATTTGTTTTGGGCTGCTACTGATGGTTCTTCATTTTTAGTTGGTACTGGCACCGGTGAGATTATGATTTGGGAATTGGGTAGTAGGGAGAGGATTGCTCACAGAAGTTTCAAGGTTTGGGATCTTGGACAATGTTCAGTGGCTTTACAGGTATGTGTGTAACTTTGTTGATTGCGTTCACATTTGTTTATCATGTATGGATGGTCTACAAGTGTCAGATTTACCAATTTATTATCTGAATAACAACCAGGCATCTATGGCGAGTGAGTATTCTGCATCAGTTAACCGTGTAATGTGGAGTCCTGATGGCACTCTGTTTGGTATGTCAGCCAGATTCTTTGATAAAATTAAATGCCTTGAGGTGTCTGTTAATGATAAAGCTTGTTGCAGTAGTTTATACTACTGAAAGCTAATTTTTTTGACCAAGTTGCAATAATCAGCCTAAACTTTTTTTCTGTGCTTTCTGTTGATTCTTCATTAGGTGTTGCATACTCTAAGCACATTGTGCACATCTACTCCTATCATGGTGGGGATGATCTTAGAAACCACCTTGAGGTATGTGCCTTTTGTAATCCTTTCAAATTTTAACCTCTTGCTTTCTTCTTCTACATGAACACGGACCTTTACTGGGCCTTATGTGCAGATTGAGGCTCATTCAGGAAGTGTCAACGATCTTGCCTTTTCCTACCCTAACAAACAGATTTGTATTGTTACCTGTGGGGATGACAGGCTTATTAAGGTTTGATATGTTATGTGCTTTGACTCAGATTGTAAGGGTTGGAGTTCGTCCATTCCCTTCACCTTTTTCTGTTGACTGATTATGAGCAGTGTATTAATCAAGAATTTCTCGTTCATAGGTGTGGGATGCAGTGTCAGGGGCTAAGCAATATACCTTTGAGGGGCATGAGGCCCCAGTCTATTCAGTATGTCCACATCACAAAGAAAGTATTCAGGTTAACCATGCTCCTTTAGTATCATCAGAAAATTAATTATAACTTAGATGATTTTTTCCCATGCTATTTCTTCCTTCATATATTATTTGAAGAAATGAGTTTTCTGGTATTGTGATATGCACAAGAACGTTAGTAATAAAAAATTATGAGGTAGCTCAGCAAGCATGAATTCAAAAACGCTTCTCTTTTGCTATGAAGATCTAATTTACTTGTCTTTGGTGATATTTGTTTATCTTAACTTTTTCTGTCTTCTGCTCTTCTCAGTTTATCTTCTCAACTGCAATTGACGGGAAGATAAAGGCGTGGTTATATGATAACATGGGTTCAAGAGTTGACTATGATGCACCAGGTCATTCATCAACCACAATGGCCTATAGTGCCGATGGAACAAGGTTTGCATAATGACTTCCATAACTGTGCATGATGCGATTTTCTTACTTTTGCTTGGCTAAAGTTTGTGGTATCATGAAATATTGGCTTGCAGGTTATTCTCATGTGGGACTAACAAAGAAGGAGAGTCATATCTTGTTGAATGGAATGAAAGTGAAGGAGCTGTAAAGCGTACGTTTATTGGTCTGGGGAAGCGTGCAGGTGGGATAGTGCAATTCGACACTACTAAAAACAGATTCTTGGCAGCTGGTGATGAGTTCACCATCAAATTTTGGGATATGGACAATGTTAACATGCTGACAACTACTGATGCTGACGGTGGCTTACCGGTAAATGCCAGTCGACCAATTCTTTAACAACCCAACCGTGTTTTTATACTTACACATTTTTTTACCACATATTCCCAGGCTTCTCCTTGCCTCCGATTTAACAAGGAAGGAATGTTGTTGGCTGTTTCAACTAGTGATAATGGGCTAAAGATCTTAGCAAATACAGATGGTGTTAGGCTTTTAAGATCCATGGAAAATCGCCCATTTGATGCTTCTAGAGTAGCCTCTGCTTCTGTGGTGAAGGTTAGATGGATTGATGCATTTCTTTTCCTTGTTTTTCAATGTTGAGAATATTACTGTGCACTATTAGGCTGTCAATAAAATGCTTTACATGTATGCAGCCCCCCACGGTGGGAAGTTTTGGGCCTCCGAGCACTTCTGTTGCCGCAAGCTTTGTAGATCGAGTAGTGCCAATGGCATCCATGGTTGGTGGCACTTTTGTAATTAAATGTGCATTTCATACTTTTGTCTTTTGGGATTTTGACCATTTGTTGATCGGCCCCTTTATTTTAACTTCTTGGTAGAATGGTGAAAATCGCAATTTAAGTGATGCAAGGCCAAGAGCTGCAGAAGAGCCTGTTGATAAATCTAGAATCTGGAAACCGACTGAAATTAATGAACCATCACAGTGCAGATCCTTGAAGCTTCCGGACTCTGTAACAGCACCGAGGGTATGAATTATTGCTTAAATAAAACCATGACCAATGTTTTTGCCTGTGAACAATTTCTTTATGTTTAACAATTTCTGGAAGCTTCGTACTAAACTCATGCTTGATCTGTAAAGACTAATGTTATTTTTCCCTTTAAGCTGAAAAAAGTAGTCCTTTTTTCTAATATTTTCCAGCTTCCTTTTTTGATATTGCAGGTTACAAGGTTGATATATACAAATTCAGGATTGGCTATATTGGCACTAGCTGCCAATGCTGTGCACAAACTTTGGAAATGGCCCAGAAATGAGCGAAACCCAACAGGGAAGGTATTTGTTTTTATAACTTTGACTCTCTTTTAAATATGGTATCACTACAGCTCATTGTGCAATTCCCTTATAGGCTAATGCAAGTGTTGTCCCACAACTATGGCAACCTTCAAATGGAACACTGATGACAAATGATACTATTGACACAAATCCTGAAGAAGTTGTTCCGTGTTTTGCCCTCTCAAAGAACGACTCCTACGTCATGTCAGCTTCTGGAGGGAAAATATCGTTGTTTAATATGATGACTTTTAAGGTAAAACGGCACTGGTTTTTCTTTTTTTAAAAAATGATTCGGTTACAGGGATAATTAAGAAGAGTGCTGATTCTGAGCTGTCTAGAAGTAATTTGGTCGCATATGGGATGAAAAAGAAAGAAACTTTGAGCAACTTGCTGCACTCTAGCCTTCCTTCTTATCCTTTTTTATTTTATTATTTTACTTTGTTTTGTTTTCCACTTAATCTGTATATTGTTTCTGTTGCAAATGCAGACTATGACAACATTTATGCCTGCTCCACCTGCTGCAACCTTTGTTTTCCACTTAATCTGTATATTGTTTCTGTTGCAAATGCAGACTATGACAACATTTATGCCTGCTCCACCTGCTGCAACCTTTTTGGCATTTCATCCTCAAGATAATAATGTTATTGCCATAGGCATGGATGACTCCTCCATCCAGATATATAATGTCCGAATTGATGAGGTTGAGCTATGACATTTGTTTCAATTTGTGTTTTTTCATAATAGTACTAATTTAGTATTTAGTTGAAATCCACTGACATCAAGTATGATCCAATTGTGTAGGTAAAGACAAAGCTCAAAGGACATCAGAAAAGAATAACTGGGCTTGCTTTTTCGAATTCTCTTAATGTGCTTATATCTGCAGGAGCAGATTCTCAGGTAAATTATTTTGATATAGATGTACTTTTGGTTGAAAAGACCAACTTCACGTATTCTGCTCTAATCATTCTGGGAAAGTGAGTTCAGCATGAACTATTTGGAGGTTGATAGTTGAGGATGTTAGGGAGAACGTATGTCCTGCAACAAAAGGAAGATTGTTTTAGTAACCCGGCTCTACTTCACCACGATCATATTATAATCTTTTACAAATCTTTTCCTTGATAAGAGCCTTTGTAATTGTAATGTTTCATTTGAGCAACGGTTGCCTCATGAGGTACCCCTGTTTCTACAGCTATGTGTTTGGAGCACTGATGCTTGGGAGAAGCAAACAAGCAAATTCTTGCAAATTCCTGCTGGGCGTGCAGCTGCTCCTCAAGCAGATACTCGTGTACAATTTCACCAGGATCAGACACAATTGTTGGTAGTGCACGAGTCACAGATAGCCATATTTGAAGCTCCTAAACTGGAGTGCCTCAAGCAGGTGAGGATTCCCTTCTCTAACCCTTTGAAAATAAGGATACATATACCTTGAGTTGCAGTGATTAGACTTCTATTCCATTAGGCCTGTGGGTTCTGGATTCCATTTCTGGTGAATTCATAAACCACATTTACATCATGAATACTAAAAAAGTATCAGAGCACATGTGCACATTATTACTTCAATAATTTTTTACTGTGTGTTTCATTGCTATTCGTCTGACATTGGATTTTTCCTCTTGAACAGTGGGTCCCTAGAGAAGCAAGTGGGCCAATTACACATGCAACATATTCTTGTGATAGCCAGTCTATATTTGTTAGTTTTGAAGATGCAAGTGTAGGTGTTCTCAGTGCTTCTACACTGCGATGGAGATGTCGGATTAATCCTACTTCCTACCTTCCTGCCAATCCAAGGTGAGTGGAGACTGCTGCACTTATGGTTATTTACTCTTTTTCTTTTGTTTATTCCAAAATCTGGTTGAAATTTGCTGTATTTCTGAGTGTTTTTCTCTTTTTTGTTTTGCAGTTCAAGGGTGCATCCACTTGTTATCGCTGCACATCCATCTGATCCAAATCAGTTTGCATTGGGACTAAACGATGGAGCTGTAGTTGTACTTGAGCCGCTTGAGGCTGAAGGTAAATGGGGAACCTTGCCCCCTGCTGAAAATGGTGCTGGGCCAAGCACTTCAGGTGCTGCAAATTCAGATCAACACCAGAGGTAGAGTTACCTCATGGCACATGCTGCTGGCAGTGTCTGCTGAAAAGACAAGTGTATGTACCACCGCAATGGCTGGCAGTGTCTGCTGAAAAGACAAGTGTATGTACCACCGCAATGGCGTTGTTGACTCAATGTCCCTCCAAGTTTCTAGTTTAGCCAGTGTAGTTAATAGAAAAAGCTGAAGTTAGTTTATGTAGAGTTTGTTTAGTAGAAGGGTTACCATCTCAGTTCACCGATGATGATGAATTTGTGGACGTGTAAATTTAGTAGAGGGTGTTTTTCGCATCAGTAATCTGGAGAAGTCCAAATTGTTTCGTTCTTTTGACTGAATTTCGCAAAGTTGGTTCTGAAAGGTACTTATGTTTAGGAAGGAACAGGCTGATCAGGTAGAGGGATCCCAACCAAAGTGGAGAATGTGAAGTAAACTTTGAATGGTGTAAGGATGTGTTACTGATATGGAAACCTGTACCTTTTTATGTTTTACAGAAAAGAGAAAAGAAACAGTTTGAATGTTTTTAATGTAATAGAATGTTTAGTTACTGTTTCATTTTTGCAGCTCTTCTATTTTCTGTTGTTACATCACAGTTGGAGTTACTTTTTGTACCTTTCTGTGCTGCTACTGCTACTTTTAGATTTGTCAAAAGATACAAGTAAAATCATCATGTACATATTTTTGTTTGTACAAGAGAAAAGGTACAAGTAACTTTCTTGAACTATGTTCGTATTTTCAGCTACACACTTAGATTGTTTGGTTTAGCTGAAAAAAAGTGGCTTTTAAAGCACTTTTTAAGTGCTGAAACTTAGTTTATAAATAAGCAGTTACGTGTGTGGATAAAAGTGCTGAAGTTGAAAAAAAGTTATTGATGTGTTTGGTACATAAGTGCCGTTACATAAGTGCCGTTAAACACTTATTTTGGGTCAAATGACGAAATGCCCTTAAAGTTGTTAACACTAATATAAATAGCGAATTAATATGATATTTTAATCTTCAAATAATTAAAATTTAAATTAATTTATATTTTAAAAAAACATCTAAACCAAACTACAAGTATGAAAACTAAAATAAATCAAATATTTAAAAATATATTATAAATAATAAAAATATTGTTTTTGATTTTCTCCATACATGAATTATGATTGTAAGTTTATTTTTTATTTGTAAAATCTAGATATAATACTTAAATGAATTAATACTACCTCAACTTTTTATTCTTTTTCACATTTTTAATTATTTTTTTTCTAATATACACAAAAATAAAAGTTCTTGTCAAAGATTTGAGTGAGTATTATTGAAATTAGGAAAATATTATGATAAAAGTAAATAAGCTTGGTCAAACTTAAATTACTTATAATAAAAGAAAAGCGGTGATCTACCAACTTTTGACTTTAGTTTTTTTTAAAAAAACAGAAAAACTAAAAAAAATAAAAAAAATAAAAAAAATAAAAAGTTAAAAAGTGTTAACACCCTGCTTGCAGGGGTCTTGTTACTTTCCTTTATGACTCTGCCGTGGGAGTCCTTTGCTACTCTCCGAACTACTTCCAACGTTTAATTTTACGTGCTCAATGTTTTGATTTGGCACACCTCTTAAAAATAATAAATAAATGATAAGCTTAATATATTTATCTTTAAACATAATAAATTAAATACTTTGTGACATGATTATAGTTAATAATAAGAGTTAATTAAAATATGATAAATATCTTTGAAGTTTTTTATATTGATCATTTATTTTAATATAATGAACAAATAAAAATCGACGTACGAGTACTTGGAAACAAGAATAAAACATCCTAAAACATCACAATCACATTTGTCTTGGATGGTGAAACACAACACTCGTAAATCAGGAATTTTGGTTTTTAGTATTAAAAGTATTATATTAATATTATTATATAAAATTAATTTGGTATTTTAAAGTTTAGTTTTGATATTTTGGCAAGATGATAAATTGATAATCAAGGCTTGATCAACTTAATTAATATATATTTATATAATAGAGAGTTTCATGATATGTCACTTTTTTAAAAGTCTCAATTATATCATACTAACATCAACATATGTAGAAATATTTAAAAGAAAGTAAAAACAATTCTATTCATTAATCAATCACAACCCTTAACGTCTAAATAAATAATTTTTATATATTTATAGTATTACAATAATATATAAAAACTTATATGTAACTATATACTTCAATATGGTATTTGGTATTTTTTATATAAATACTCAATTAATTTTTTTTAAAAAAATGTATACCAAATGCTATAATATAAAAACCGCGGTATCAAAAATTTTGATTTAGGTTTGCTATTTGGTATCTAACGCACGATGCTCATCTACCTGTAAGTGAGAATGAAATGGAGTGGTGAGTACTATTTAATTCTTAATGATTTTAGATTTTAATTTTGAGAATATTGTCGGCGCATTTGACAGGAAGTACTTTATTCACGAAAATTATACTTTCAGACACGAGATTATTGAGATCTCAAAGCAAATATCACGCTTAATAAAAAGAGAAATATCTTTTCTTATTCATATCTGAATTCACTCAAATCTAGAATCTTAACATCCGGAGAAAACAAAAACAAAAATTATACTCACTTCAATTCAAAGCAATTGATGTTTCAAGTTGTCACACATGAATTAAGGGATTTACTTACTCCTAAAAATTAAAAGTGATTCTGACTAATATATATATTAGTCAGACATAATTATCATTAGATTTGTTCATTAAATTAGGAATATATCATTGATAAATTTTTCTCCGTTCATCAATCACCCAAAAAGTAGTCATAGAGTAGTCAAAATTTCAACGTATAAATAAATAATCTTATACATACTATTTTAGTATTTGCTAGTATCATAATAATATATATTAATTTTATATGTAACTATATACTTCGATAAAATATTCGATATTTTTGATATTTTGATAATTTTTTTATAAATATCGAATATCCTATTGAATACTAATTTTTTAAAAAT
Source organism: Datura stramonium (assembly GCA_018107945.1). NCBI lineage: Eukaryota > Viridiplantae > Streptophyta > Magnoliopsida > Solanales > Solanaceae > Datura > Datura stramonium. The sequence goes on from JACEIK010000721.1 coordinate 338,764, forward strand.
GCATATCAAATACCATAATACAGAAATTATGGTATCAAAATTTCGATTTAAGTTTGCTATCCGATATCTACTGTACCATGCTCACCCTAACTATGAGTGAGAATGAAACAGAATGGTAAGTACTCTTTTATTCTTAATGATTTTAGATTTTAGTTTTGATAATAATGTCGACACATTTCCAGAAAATACTTTATTCACAAAAATTCTACTTTCAGACGTGAGACCATTGAGATACAAAGCAAATATCATGCTCAATAAAAAAAAAAAAAATCTTTTTCTTATTCAAATTTAAATTAGCTCTAATCTAAATTAAGTAAAAAAAAAAATTATGCTCACTTCAATTCAAAGTAATTGATGTTTTAAGTTTTGACACATCAATTAGTGAATTCACTAACTCCTAAAAATTAAGAGGGGTTCTGATTAAAATACACTTAAATTATATATTTTTTGGGTTGACATAATTATCATTAAATTTGTTCACTGAATTAGGAATGTATCATTGATAAATTTTTCTTCCTTAAATAATCACCCAAAAAGAATATTTTAATTAAGACAGAATAATCAAAATTTCAACGTTTAAATAAACAATTTTATACCATACTTTTTATGTATTTGTTAGTAAAATAATAGTAAATATTTAATTTTATATGTAATTTACTTCGGTATTTGATATTTTGATA
>JACEIK010000722.1:0-113328 GCA_018107945.1 Datura stramonium
TTCTTCTTCAAGCGCTCAGGAGCTTTGGATCGAATTCAAGGCTAATGAAATAAAAAGGATTAAGCTTATGTTGCAGCTATCAAAGAATAGGCTAAGGCTCGATGGGGCTGACTAGGATTAATATTTCAAGCTAGGTAAAACGAGGGATAAAGATTAGGTTCATTTAAAGAATTGCCTAAATCATCTCCTACAATTTACATCCTTCATTTCGTTTTATAAACACACCAGGAAAGTTCTAGACATTCCACAATGGCACAAAATACTCAAAAACCTTACACTCATGGCACATGCTCAATTCAAGACACATTCAGCAGACTCTTACTCAGCTAATCAAAAGAATTTAAAATTAAGCTTCAATCATATCAAGTCAAATTCCAGAGCCTAAGTGTCTCAAACAAAGTTATACATTTACATGCTTTAACACTAAACATACTATTTAAAATTAAGCTTCAATCATATCAAGTCAAATTCCAGAGCTTAAGGTTCAAACAAAGTTGTACATTTACATGCTTTAACACTAAAAATACTTGCATCTTTACAATCATTTATAGCACATAACAAGAATATCAAGCATCCATTAGATGGTTCAAAACAAAACCTATTGACTAATTTTTCCTCAAGACGGCTCGTCATCCATCCATTGTTGGAAACAGTCCCTAACGATGACTAAAACATTATATACGCATAAATAAAAATAAAAATAAAATTATATTTTCGGTTCAAAGACCCCCCCATCGGAAAAAACCGACAAGAAAAACTAACGGGTTATGAATTCATGCTTGACTCAAAAATTTTTTTTTCAACTTCTCCAATCTTTTCACACAAGCATTACATTCACCTACGCATTTGTTAAGCACGTAAAATTTTGAAATTTTTATGAAATTTCACCCTACACTTAAATCATGTCCTTATAGCATCAAGTTAGCATTTAAAGAGGGTGAGAAATACTCCCTGAGGCCTTTAGGCCCAATAACAACATGGTTTCCGCTTACGCAGGGTGTTCGACCCACACTTTTCCATGCTTGCTAGCTTCCTCCTCCAAGGGTATCAGACTTCCCTTCATCTGTGCTTAACTTCTTCACCAAAAACAACAAAAAAATGAAAATATAAAAAAATCAATATTAAAATGCACACAAAATTAAAATGGTACTCTATGATACCCTTTTGCCAAGTTTCTCCAAGCAACAGCCACTTTACATCAGCGGCACGATGCATTACGTTTCACCGCTTTTTCCTCCACCTTGAGGATATGAATCTCACTCCTAATTTCTTCTCTAATTTTCTTTATGCTCTCATGTGGTGGGTGAAAAATTGTAAGGACTAAGAAGTAGATGTCGCCTTGATGTTTGGCTGCCCTGCGTAAGTGAAGTCGTGCTCGGTTTATTCGGTTTTCCAAGAAATTTCAGAGTATATGGGACTTGGTCCTCCTCTTGACATTTCTCCATAAGCTCGGAAGACTCTATTTCATTTCGTCAACCAAACTTAAGGTAGAAAATGCTTCGCGTGAGTGTCCAATGCACCTTGATTCTGAAACCTAAATGCTATTGACCTCCCTACTTCTGTATGCCTCTTCTCCGCATCAACATCTATCTCTCCAATGTTTTCAAATGGGGTATACTTCATCTCTCTCCCTGAACGAATTTTCTATAAGTATGAGCTCATCACGGGGACACTCAAGAGGTTCTAAATGTCGGGCTTCATCTGAAATTCACCCTGTCTTCCTCTTCTGTAATTCCTCTTGACTATCACCTACAATCGCCACCTGCAATTGATCACAAGCTTCAGCCTCAGCAATCATCTCTGTGAATTCTAACGTCGAACAGCGAGAAGCTCTCCTCTGCATTCTCCTCCTTCCCTGACTTATCAATGCTGCCATTGCCTCCTTCATTGCTTCCCCCGATTGCTCAATGAGTTGTTTCCCAAAGATGTTCTAATCGGCTCCTATGTCCCAAATCTCATTTTCAGCATGCCTATATTCATCAAAAACAACATAAGGGTCATAGTAGGGGCTCGGGGAAGGGGAGTATGCATCTTGACAGCCATCCCAATGGCCATCTTGACCACCACATATGTTGCATGTGTTACAATATTGCTAGCCAAGGTGTCCTTGAAACTTAAAAGGTTCACAAAATATGAGTATTCACCATTTAAACCATTTGCGTTCCAAGATGTCATGTCAAGAAGGGTATTCACAAACAATAAAAAATATAAAAATAAAATAAATGAAAAAACACGTTGTCAACGCCATATAGAATTCGTTAACTAACACTTAAGAGAAAATTTTCACCACTGCCTGCCCCTGCAACGGCGCCAAAACTTGATGAGCCTGCAAGTGTACGGGTCGTGCAAGTAATATAGTGGCTCTTTTTAAGAACTGGAATGTCGAACTCACAGTGTGGGACAGACTACGGGGTGAAACCTTTTCAAGTGTTAATTTACTACCACTAAGCAATAATGAAGACAACAGCAGAAAAGTTTTTACATTTTGGAAACTATTTTATAAATAAAGTAAAATATTAAAAAAAACATCAATGGATTAAAAATACTGAAAAGGCTAATTTTTGACTGAGGCTAAACTAACATGTAGAGAAATTAACTATCGATATACATGGCTTATCTTTCTCCCAAGTTGCTAGTCGGAACTTTTGCCTATGGATTAAACTCTGATATTTAACCCAACTTAAGACCGGCGAACCTTCCAATTTGCATTTCTGTGATAAGAAGAAATTCAGGTTCTAGCCATACGAAACAGATTCCACACACGACTAATACGACTTTCAGGTATATTTCTATCCCGAAGGTAAATCAATTCCCAATTTTCCCAAACCAAGAACAGATCATATCCTATTAATTCACAACTTTCCAAACTTTCTGCCCTCTCGGGTGAAACTCGACTTTTGGATTTACATTAACATTGGCCGCATATTAACGTAGTAAGAACAAGAATTAAATAGAACAACTATAGAACGAAAAGTATTTAAAATAAAACTAGAATTCAATACCAAGCATTTCAATACAATAGTTCATAACCTCAGCAAGAAAGAGAATTAGCCACTCATTTGTGGATTGAACATCATTAAATGAATGGAAATCATGCAAACAATTGAAAGGAAGAAGAAAGGGATAGAGAAAACCCTAAGAATTCTCGCCCTCAAAACCGCCCGTAACCCACGTTCTTGCTCCACCAAGTCAGAATATCTAAAATAAACCTAAGTGTGCTATTTATACAGTAGGAATTTGTCCCGAATAATAGCAACGTGTCACGGAGTGCAACGCGGAGCATTGCCTCCGTGACACGGCCCAAACGCGGAGGCCTTCTGGAAATCGCCCGAAAATCGGCCCGGCAAAGACCTTGCCGCTGCTAAGGCTGCACACCGCTAGCAGCGCGTTGCACAAGGTTGGTCGCGGAGCCACCCCGCCGTGGCACGCTGCCAACGCTACAGGGTGCTGTCTTGGGTAGCCGGCCTGCCGTGGCACATTGCCGACGCGTGTGGGCTGTTTTGGGCCTCTTCTTGTCGCCGTTTGCGTGTTTATTCCATCTCCAAGCCTCTACTTCACCAACTCATGGATTAGCTCCTCAAAAATCATCAAAAACCTACAAAACAGAGGTACACCATGTTGGTTAGCACATATCTTCACTTTTATATAAAATCACATGGTGTATCAAATAGCTTAGCAAACACGACTAATTTAAGCTAAAAAGCGTATCACAGGTGACTCATATTATTTCCCAGATCACTACATCCGGGGAGACCTCCCCGCCTCCTAGAGAGATACTAAGGCATAGAATCTGTTTTTGGCGCTGACCGCCACCGTGCTAGTGAGATTCCCCCGCTGGGTTGGGCGGTGGGGTGGAGCCGCCGAATCGGAAGTCGGGCCTCGACCCTATCATTGATCTATCTAGCAAACTGGCACCAAGACAAACCGGGCTTTTCACCCGGCAAGCACCCGCACTCCGCCAAACATCGACTCCATGTGCTTCTGACCACACTTGGTCACAACCGGTATATATAGAATCTCAAGGGCCGCCGCTTCTAACCCTAGAGCTCGATGCCTGCCCTCTCGGCTGCTTCAGTCCGGGATGGACACACTAGTCGAAGATGCTAGCTGAAAATCTATGGTGGGACTACCGTCGGTGCAACCACTCAGCCCGCTGAGAGAACCTATACTCGCTCTGCCCCAGCCCTCTTGAGCTCTCTCTCCCTCAGATGCGCTGCCTCTATCTGCTAAGCGCACAAAACTATGCGAGGAAAATCCATTTCCTGATGGATCATGGAAATTCTGCAACTCTTGTCTAGATAGTTCGCCACCCTACGAACAAATCTGCTCACTCGCGCCTCCGATCCACCATTAAATCCGGGGTGTACTTTGACAAAAGAGTGAACTCTAGGGCATATTCTTGCACCGTCATCTTTCCCTATTTTAGATTCACGAACTCAACTACCTTCAACTCCTCATCTCATGAGGGAAGAACCGATCTTGAAAAGCAACATGAAACTCCTCCCAACTGATAGGGCCTCATTCCGCTGCCCGACTATCCTTTCACTGCTTAAACCACAGGTGTGCTACCCTTCAATCGGTATGAGTCCAAATCAGCACACTTTTCTCCATTCACCCTGATGACCTGTGTGATCTTCAGTATCTCATCAATAAAACTCATGTGGATCCTTTTGTCCACCTTTTGACCCAAGAAACTCTGGTGGTTTCATCCTTAGGAAAATATCTCTGATTTCGCACCGCGCCGATTCCCATTTCAAGGACATGCACTACCGCCCTCGCTGGTTGACTCGAGTGGTCAAGGCCTGCTCTAGCATCTGAATGGCAGCCCCGAATTCAGCGTGGGCAATCGGCTCTATGCATGGGGCTTATGGACTAGTGGGGCTTGTTGGTGCTTGTCTCCATTGCCACCTATGGCCATTTCCATTCCCATTTCTTTTCTTCCAACTCGCGGGAGGCATGATTCGCAATCACGAATAGCATGAGTTAGAAGGATAGAGAGACATTTCATCGCAAGACATAGATCATGAAAGAAGGGAAAATTTCCTAAACGTCTCGTAGCCTCTTCGTCATAAGTGTGGCGCGCTTCACACCCATGAAAATACTATACTTAACGGGCTTTCGCACACCCTAGGACATTTCAAACCTATTATTCCGATACCAAGTTTGTCACGACTAACATGGGCCCGGATCGAGACACGGGAAAAAGGAGACCCGAAAGACTCCAAGTCGACCCACGGAAAGAATATACATCTAACTCAATCAAGTAAAGAGGAAGACTTAACATAATAAACATGGAGGAAATCCGAACATAACATAACAATCAATATACAATCAAGTATGAAGTCAATATAATCTATTGTCCTAAAAGCCTCTAATTATGATAAGTTGATAAGACAAGACCCCAACTAACTCTCTAAGTTTGAAACTGAATATACGAGGATAACTGAAAAAAGATGGTCCTTGGGATATGAGGATCGGAGCCTGAATCATGAAATGATACAACATAGAGGTGCGGCCGCACATGGAATGTACCAAGTATGCAAGGTAAAATCGCTTAAATAAGTAAAATCATTTAAATGTGTACAATATAAAATATAACTGGGTGATAAGAATCCGATTAGGGCTTGCATGCTATTTTCTAAAATCATGATCTTAAACATAACTGAACATCATACTGGTTCGGAATGACCCAAAGCTAAAATATGATAAACTACAAGTAAAACCGAACATTGGGTCAAACTCCTTCTTTAGAACTTTTATATATATATATATATATATATATATATATATATATATATATATATATATATATCATGAATGATAACATGCATAGCTGAAATCATGAGAAATAATGGGAAAATCCATTTTAAAACCGACATTACCATGATAGAACTTACGTGGTCCCGACTATCACACTCAAGTGGGAAGAGCCATCCAAAGCCTTGCTACGGCTAAGGTGTTACACCCCGAAATTCTCGACAAGTAGATGGCCTACTCGTATATTGGTTAAGAGTTTTTGATGCCATACATGCTAGGAAAAGGCTCCGGGAAAGATCGACAAGCGCCAAGTCGGCGCATCGCTTGACGAATACGACTGGCAATCGCATTCTGTAGAATGCGACTTATAAATTGTGACCCATGAATGCACTTATAAGTCCTAAGAATAAAAGCCTCCCACTTCGGTTTATTTCTATATCATTTCATACCTAGTAACCACGAGAGAAACAGAGGGTGCGAAGTAATTTTGATGAAATTTCTTTGCTTATTTGCCAAACACGGTTCAAACTACCAATCTCGGGAGCATCGTATGTATTTAGCAACAAGGAGCATTCTCACGGATTTAGTTTTGTGAAATTCCGCCGCTGAACCGGGCTGCATACCGAGCTAAGGTAAGTGGAATTGCTCCAAATCCTAGTGTCAACATACTCCTAGCTCTAAGATGAGCATTTCTCCCTTCCTCGACTTTTCGAGAACAGCGAGTTTTCGACCGTTTTTCGATAAGCCAGTTTGACTATATATATATCAAAAGGGATATTTTCTTCCTGTAAAATTAGTGTATTTAGTTCTAATTGATATATATATATATGAATGCAGCTTGAGAAATAGAAGAAGTAATCGATCGAAGCCACTAAGAATGGAAAATCCAAGCAAAGGTATGTAGCCGCTTTTTCGGCAAGTTAGTAACTCTAGCCTAGAATAATAGAGTAAACTCCATAATAGAATTCCAGAAGTCGAATATTGAGTTTTGTGCGAATTCAGTAAATGTTTTGCGTTGTGATGTCATACTACCCAAAGCTAGTGAAATGCTACAAATGGCGATATTATTTCAGACTCAGTATAGTCCAACAAGGAGTTTAGCAAGCATGTTTTATAATATTATGATATATATTCAAAATAAAAGTTAGAAAAAGTAATATCAGACGTATTTATAATATCCTTGTATACAAAGATAGTCGGACAAAATGTATATCTTTGCATACAAAAGATAGCTGCATACGATGATATCCAGATACAGCATAATTCAGTATGAGAATCAGTATAACACAGAAAAGAGTTCAGAATGAGAAATCAGAATTCAGATAGTATTTTTTAGTCAAACATGCTTGCTATATGTGATTATTGATTGTTGAGACTTGTTTGTGTTATGAGGGCACCTTTGAGCGTCCTCGCCGCCCTGGGTTGGTAACTTTGTTGACCCACCGTGAGGGTGGGGATATGTCACCCAAGGAGTGACATGCCGTCTGTAGTGAGACGGAGATGGGATGGAGCATTCTATATAAGGTTGATCAAGATAGTGCATAGCTTACTCAAGTGTGCGCTTTTGCTAAAAATAGACACGTATATAGACACAGCTTACAGCCATAGCCATACATAAGAGTCCTCCTGTGCCTGCACAGTTATTTATACTGTGAGGCCATAGCCCGAGCTGAGACCCAGGGGGCCGGTAGAGGTGCTCGTAGTTAGTAGACGAGGAGTGACTTATTTTGGATGGTTTTGACTCGGTAGGGGTATATAGATTGTTTGTTATTGGCACCTGACTTATGGGGGCTGGTATTGGTCCTTGCTTGCTAAATATATGTATATATATGTTATATGTTAGCTAATAGACAACAGATCACCACGTCGACAGGTATGCTCCTGCCTTTCTCCCGCACAGAAAGCTCCTTCAGATCAGCTGTACTGCATAGCCTATATTTATTACTATTCGTAGTTTCTTATTATGTTGTTTACATTCAGTTATGTTCAGTTTTCTTTGCATACTCGGTACCAGTGGTACTAATGCCTGCTTGGGGCGCGCATTACTTGCCTGCAGACTGGCAGACGAGGAGCTGATCCTCGTGATTCCAAATACCATTGAGTCATCACCGTCATCCATAGCTAGACAACTAGAGGTCTATTTTCCTTTCTTTTGTTATACAAAGATGGGTAGGTCGGAGCCCTGTCCCGACCATCTTATCAGTTTTCTTAGAGGCTTGCAGATTGTGTATATATATCTCCCTATGGTTAGTTGCAGCGCTGGTCGTGGGGCCGTGCGCATGTTTAGTTTTTGCGTTACAAAGGGGCCCAACTGGCTTATTAGTGGTGACGTTGTCGCTAACGTAGCTAAGCTTAGCATATGTTTTATGGATTCAGAAATAACTAGTTAGTATGGTGGCCTTGTCGGCCCACAGGTTCTCTATATGAGAATGATCAAGTTAGCTGATGTTACAAGACAGGCTATAGGCCCACGTCATGAGGTCGTATTTACAAGCGTTATATAGCCTGTGATTCCATGAACTGGAAGTTAGGAGCCAGCCAGCACCACATGTGCTTAGGCTCAGTAGTCTAGCAGCCCAGGTCCTAATAGGGCACCAGGTGCCAGTCATACCCCCCAAAGCGGGGCGTGACAAACTTGCATCGTGAGCAAAGCTGTGTCCTGTGTGAGTCCGAAAACCATGCTAAGTAGAGTCTTGTCTATGGATGTGTTGTGCACCACATACTACAGGCAAAGAGGCTGCAAGGAGGCGATAGGATGGTTACTCTTCTTCTCATTCAGTCGTGCTATAGAGCGGTACAGTATAGGGGTTATCCTAAAAAACTTATCATACTTTGGTTACGTATACAAAGTCGATCACACCCTTATCACAAAAAGTAAGATTGATATAGCACAGTAAGAGGGCACCAGCCATTATAAGGTAACTACAGTAGCAGGAGGAGGTACCAAGGGATCTCCCAATGTGATACCTTTATCGGTACCATCCTCAGTATATGTCGATAACTTCGTAGCAGGAAGTCGAAGCATAGCGTATAAAATGAGTTGATTTATTTGTTATATATATAAGATCCATATAATAGACAATATTAGATTATCAAATAAGTGTGAGAAAGAGAGGGAAATGCAGGATTCCCAATTTCCATCCTTTCTTGTAGATGTGGTACAGTTCCATATTCTTGTTTTGTTGCAATAAGAAAAGGCCATTCCTACCTCTTAATTTTGATTCCAAGATGTAGGGCATAAGAATTGAGGTGAGATTGCCAAATCAAGCAGTACGTGAAGACGGATTGGTTGATTCCTGTGAAAAGTGTTAGAAAGCGAAAGAGCCCCATGATTACGTAAGTTGTGCAGACCCTCATGGTAATAAGTCAGAAGAGCAAGTAAGAATTCTAGCTTACTTCAAAGTGGGCGAGAAGATCCGCCAAGATGGATCCAGAATAGTCAAATTCGAGTCAGAAAGGCCAAGTCCGCCTATAATACGCCAACAAATGTAAAGATATACCTGCAAGATAATAAAGGTATGATTTCGCTGTGATACCGAAAGATAGGGAGGTCATGTGGATCAGATGGGTCTGACCGCCAGTTTAAGAAGTATAAGTCAGACTGACTAGTAATCTTATTAACAATGTAAGGTTTACTTGAACCCCGCAGCTCAACTAAGCAAGATAAGGGGAAGAAGCAGGAATGCTAGATTTTGTGGGGAAATTAGAATCACCCCTAGATTGATAGAATATCGTGTATTAAGGACTAAGCCTCGGACTCGATGGGCTAAGAGAAGTAAGATTGCGGTTCGTAATGCTGCGGTACGTCCGCCACGGAGCTAAGAAATTGCCGACATAGAGACTCTAATCTAGTGTGGTCTGAGATAAGACCCAGATAGTCGTGGGCTCTCAATATAATGCCAAGTAAGGCCACGAGATTCGAATGTTGATCCCATGTTGCAAGAATGGCGGAATTCCAAACAACGGACTACAACAGCGCATATGTTATTGCTTCCGTAATGGGATGAAAATCCAATGAAATGATACGAGAGGACAAGGAGATATCCTTAGACCATAGAAGCGGTATATCATGCATATGAAATTCAAGTAGCATGCCGTAGATTACGTATCACTACAGACTAGATGTATTGTATGTAGTTGTTGATATATATATATATATATATATATGTACAGATAATGATATGTTGTGAGTAAATACAATAGGGGCAATACATTGTGATTCGGTTAGTCAGCTAGGAAATATATACGCATCGCATCACAGACCCCAAAAGGCGGTGCTAAGTGTGATTCACGATGAAGCCATAGAAACTTTCTTGGTTCTCAGTTTATTGAGTTAACGGACTTATATGCTTGCTGCCGATCTAGGCTTCGAAAGCTCACAGGAGTTAGTAGCCTGTGGGTCAGAGGTTGGGTGATACTGGCGCAGCTAGACGGCTCCAACTACCAGCTGGCGCCGTATTAGCAGGGAAGCATCCCTAAAGATCAGTAACATTATCGCATGTGCCAAAACTAGAATTAGAGACCGAATAGGCATACTTCAGAGGTTAGCAATACCAGAATTTTTCCAATATGTTAAGTGGTCGTACATCGTTTTACCAAGCCTTGTAGGTGAGAGTTGGCCTTAATAACCTAGCTATATGGAATACCCCGCAAGTCAGAGAAGCCCGTCCCGGCCGACAAAACCTGCGGTACCCTAAGAAAGGGTCCACATCAGTAGTCAGGACAGGTATCAGTACTACTGGTTCTCGTAAGATATTAAGATACAAAGCCCTAGTAGAAGGCCAGCCTTATAGAATTGCTCATAAGATCGAGAATTTCTCTTAACAGTAGTATAAATCCAAGTGGATATGCACAAGTAAGAAATTGGTATAATGCTAGCACAGTGTTTAACTAAGACAAGGAGATCAGAAGGTTCCCTATGAAGATCCAGTGGACGGATCGCCCCGAGAGTTAGTCGGACTAAGAACAACTCTACAATTGCTCAATTAGGATAACAAACAGCTAGTTTTCCACAATCCCGCGCTATGCATGATTTACGATGACCGAGTAGACATTTAGAGCATCGTTAATTACTGCAGCATTCGGGTCATTCAACCCAGCTATTCAGTTAGTCAAGGTTATCCAGCCAGATTATTAGGGATCATGATCATTATCAGGATCCTCCCCCGACGTATAGGGCACATGGTGTGCAGACGGTCGCTCAGGTTATCCTTGAACAAATAGCTCAGTACAGGCCGGCGTCATATATAGGCTCTAGCTATACTCGGTGGACTACCTGTCGGTTTCTCCGGCATGACAAGCGCATGACCGTCAATTATATGCCAAGTTCTCTAAATGTGAATATTCGTATCAATCAAGAAGAGCCAATGTAGTAACAATCGCCTTAGCCATAAATCTATGGGGAGTTTGGGATACTTACAGCCTGAGCAGCGGGAATTATCCAGAAGAATACACCAATTAGTCAGTTTAGCCAAGCCGTAACAGAAACAGAGGACAACAGAGCGGCACTGCACACCGTAGTGTCGCTATTAGTTGTGGAGGTAAAAGAATGGAAATATGAAGATCCCGACTGCTCCGCTTTAAGGATAGAATTCAAACAAGGCAAAGCGCCAGATTTTCTGTGTAATCGAGGACATGAAGTGTGCCGCATGTAAGGGCCGCCTCTGTGTTCCAGATATTTGGGGGCCTGCCAAAGAGATTATGAGTGAGGCACATTACGCCCGCTATTCTCTCCACCCAAGCGACTTAAAATGTACAATGATATCAAGGATATCTACCTACAGTATGAAAAGGGAAATAGCCGTAATTTGTAGCCAAGTGTTCTAACCGCCAACAAGTAAAAGTGGAACACCAGAGACCAGGAGGATTGACTCAGGACATAACTGTGCCTCTCTCTAGAATGGAAGCAACAGATGGACTTGTAGCAGGATTACCCCACTGTGCATAGACATGATTCCATTTGGGGTAATAGCTGACAGATCGACGAAATCAACCCATTTCCCTCCGAAAGCTACTTTCCGCCAAAGATTACGTTGAATTGCATATAAGAGAAATAGTTAGATTACATGGTGTTCCAGTATCTCTATCTCTCGATGTAGGAGCACAATTTACCGCTAGATTTTGGCAATCATTTCAGAGGTTTGGGAACGTGACACTTGAGCATGCATTCCATTACAGATGGACAGTCGAACGCACTATTCGACGCTCGAAGATATGTTACGGGCGCGTGTGTGTACTAGATTTTGAGGTAGCTGGGACTGAGATCTGCCGCTAATTGAGTTTGCTTATACAATATCTATCACTCAAATATCCAACATGGTGCCCTTTGGAGGCATTATATGGGCGACATCGCCAGCTGGCTGGTTTGAAGTGGGAGAGCTGGGCGCTGATTGGGCCACACATTATTCAACAGTCAGAGGAGAAGGCAAGCTTATCATAGAACGCCTACTGATTGCACAGCCGCTGAAATCGTATGCTGATGTGTGGAGCAGAGACTTGGAATTTGATGTGAATGATTGGGTATTTCTCAAGGGAATCTCCGAAGGAAAGGGGTGATGAGGTCAGTAAAAGAGGTAAGCTCAGTCCGATGTCTGTTGGGCCTTGTCAAATTCGCCGAAGGATAGGCCAAGTGGCATATGAGTTGAACTTGCCTCCAGAATTAGAACTGCTCATCTGTAGTTTTTCACGATCTATGCTAAGGAAATGCATCGAGACCCATCCAGAGCAGTCCTAATCCAGGATATCCAGGCGGGAAGAGCTGGCCTATGAAGAGGTTCCAGCTATCTTAGATGCATAGATTCGTGATTGAGAATCAAGATATCAGCTCTTTCAAGGTACTATGGCGTAACAGAACCGAGAGGAGATGACTGGGAGGCAGAGAAGATATGAAAATAAGATATCCTCACTTGTTTCAAGCCTAGTCGCCTTGCAGTAGGCATATTAAGTATTTTATACAGTGCCTTATCGTATATGTATAAATGAGATAATTGACTCTAGCCTTTATGAGAGATGAATGCTATAGCATTGTGGAGTACCGTATTGGACTTTTCTGAATTTCAGTTTTTGAGATAGTCCATATTATGTGGGAAACTCGCCAAATTTTTCTAGAAATAAGTTGAGTAAGTTGGAGATTCCTATAATTAGAAGTTTACATTTGAGGACGAATGTTCTTAGGGGGGAGAGAATGTTACACCCCGTATTCTCGACCCGTAAGTGGCCTACTCGCATGTTGGTCAAGGTTTTTGAATGCCATGCTAGGAAAAGGCCCGGGAAAGATCGGACAAGCGCTGTTGGCGCGTCGCATTCGACGAATGCGACTTACAAATCGAATTCCAGGAATGCGACTTATAAATCGCATTTCATGAATGCGACTTATAAGTCCCAAGACAAAAGCCTCCTACCTCCGGTTTATTTCGCAAGATTATTTCATAATTTCCAAGAATCATTTAGAGAAACAGAGGGAAAAAAAGTAATTTGATGAAATTTCTTCTGTTTACGCCGTCAAACACGGTCCAAACTCGAATTAATCTCAGATAATCGGCGTATTTAGCAGCAAGGGCATTCCTACGGATTTAGTTTCGTGAAATTCGGCCGGCGAACCATCGTTACCGAGCTAAGGTATGGAATTGCTCCAAATTAGTGTCAATATACTCAGATCCCTAAAGTTGAGTATTTCTCCCTTCAGTACTTTCGAGAAATAGCGTTCGACCGTTTTTTGATAGTTTTTCAAAGTTTGGGCTATATGTATCGAAAGTGATATTTTCTTCCAATATTAGTGTATTTAGTTCTAATTGATATATATATATGAATGCAAATGAGAAATAGCAGAAATCACCGAGCTTCGCCTGTTAGTCGGAAAATCCTAAGCAAAGGTATGTAGCCAGTTTCTTCGGGCGTTAGTAACTCTAGCCTAGAATAATAGAGTAAACTCCATAATAGAATTCCAGAAGTCGAATATTGAGTTTTGTGCTAATTTAGTGCAAATCAGTTTTGCGTTGTGATGTCATACTACCCGAAAGTTAGTGAAACAGTTCCAAATGGCGAGATATTATTTCAGACTCAGTATAGTCCAGTGAAGGAGTTTAGCAAGCATGTTTTATGCAATATTATGATATATATTCAAAATAAAAGTTAGTAAAGCAATATCATCAATCAGATATCCCAACATGATATATTTGAAAATGATAATATCTTATATATATAAGCTGTGATAATGATGATATCCTATACAAAGATAATTCAGTATAGAACATAATACAGAAAAAGATCAAAATAAGAAATTAGAGTACAGATAGTATTTTCAAGCTCAAACATGCTTTCTATATGTGATTATTGATTGTTGAGACTTGTTTGTGTTATGAGGGAACACCCTTGAGCATCCTCTCCGCCCCTGGCTGGTAATCGTGTTGACCCACCGTGAGGGTGGGGATACGTCACTCCAAGGAGTGATATGCCATTCCAAGGGACGGGTGAGGGATGGAGCATTCCCTTTTATAAGGCTGATCAGCATAGCAAGATAGCTTTACTCTCAGCGTTGCGCCTCAGGACATATTAAGGAGCACAGACATAGCTATAAGCATAGCTTACAGTATAAGAGTCCTCCGGGCTCAGACACAGTAATTTATATCAGAGGCCATAGGCCCGAGCTGAGACCCAGTGGGGCCGTAGAGGTGCTCGTAGTTAGTAGACGAAAGGAGTGGGACTTATTTTTGGCGGTTTTGACCCGGTAGGGGTATATAGATTGCTTGCTGGGTTGCACTTTCCGGGCTTATGGGGGCTGGTATTGGTCCTTGCTTGCTAAATATATGTATATATATTTTATATGTTAGCTAATAGACAAATAGATCTCCACGTCGATGTGCATGCTCCGCCTTACTTCTCAAGACAGAAAGCTTGTTTCAGACTTGCCATCACAGATGGGCTCCAGATATTTCTTACTATTCAGAGTTTCTTATTATGTTGTTTACATTCGCTTATGTTCAGCTTTGCTTTGCATACTGGCACGTGGTACGACGCCCGTTTTTGGGGTGCCGCATTACGGCTCGCAGTGTACTCATAGACGAGGAGCCGATCCCCGTGATTCCAGCCAGCATTGAGTCACGCCCGTCATCCAGAGCTAGAAAACTAGAGGTCTATTTCCTTTCTTTGTTATACAAGACGGTAGGTCGGGCCCCGTCCCGACCATCTTAATGCGCATTCCTAGAGGCTTGCAGGGACAGTATATATATCTCCCTATGGTTAGTTGTGCCGGTCGTAATAAAAAGGCGTATGTTTAGTTATTTATGTTGGCTGTGTGTGCCCAATCCAGTTAGTAGTGGTGACCTTGTTGGCACGTAGCTGTTTAGCATCTCGTTGTTTGATTCGGTAAATAATCTAGTCACATGGTGGCCTTGCTCGGCCCGCATAGGTTTCACTATATGAGAATGATTCTGGTTAGCTGATGTTACAGTACAGGTGGCTATAGGCCCAGTCGGCCGGTTGTGTTTACAGCCGTTATATATCCTGATTCCATGAATCTCGAGTTAGAGCCACTGTGCACTGCATGTGCTTAGGGCTCGTGTGATTCAGTGCACCTGTACTAATAGGTGCTAGACATCATCTTTTAAAAACATATATGCTCTCCATCATTTTTCAATGAAGCTAACCATCATCTATTGAAGAAGCTGAATAATCATATACATGTAAAATCTGTAGTCATACATGAGGAGCTCCTTGGCTCAAACCACATACCACAACCTAAATTTTGGGAGTCTTGACTCCAAAACCATGTGGTAAGCTAATTCGTGAAATCATAAGTCATACTTCAACATATGGGCTTTCCCAATACTTAAACATGCTTGAAAATACTTAATTCACTTGGAAAAATGATCATAGATACGAGTAACTGAAAACATGCTTTTCATCAATAATATCTCATCATACTTGAACGTTCATCATAAATCTCAATCTCGTGAACTTCTCATGGATGGGCACTTAATTTATAAATCTTCAAAATATGTTATAATTGAAAATAATGTGAAACTTTCCCATGAATCGCAATTCAATAATAGAAATATGCTTAGATCATACCTATGGTAGAAACTTAGAAATCATTTAATAAGTTAAAAACCCATAGGATCAATATATAGATTTAATGAATTAGAGAGGGATTGGTCATGGGTGTAAACAAATTCACCCATTCATAACCTTATATAACTGAGAGAAACTGATTCTATAATTTCTCTGATTTCCCAAGGAAGAATTGATGAAAAATTAAAGGAAATTGGGCTTGATCACCTATGTAGACCTTTACTCTTTCATGCATGAATAAGAATAGCGTAGAATGAACTTACCCCTCTTAATACTCTCCTAATATAGCTTAAAACAATGTACTTTAGGCCTTAGTATCATAGGAATTACAGAGAAGCCCTATTTCTAACACGACTTTTAGACACCCTAGGACACTTCAAAACCTAATGCTCTGATACCAAGTTTGTCATGACCTAAACATAGACTCGACCGAGAAACGAGACAAGGAAACCCAAGAGGCTCCAAGTCGACTCCATGGTATGAACATAACATCTAAATCATATAATAATGTAGAATTCTAATCATACATTATAGAAGAAGGCTGAGAACATAATAACATCTGAACATCTAAATACATACTATAACCGATAAGCCTCTACATTACCGATGACATGGGACAAGACCCTAAACTAACTCACTAAGGACTGAAACTGAAAACACTGAACATAAACTGAAAAAGGGTCCTCGAAGGATGATGACTCACCAACTTTGGCTGAGGGATGCAAACTCTGGAAATCGCTACTGGCGGGGCCGAACTCGAATAAACTGAAATCAGATTATGAAATGATACAAATATAGACTATGAGGTTAATACTTGAAATGTACTGAGTATGCAAGGCAATGCAAAACATATATTTAAAATACATAAGAGTTCATAAGATTAGACAACATGATCATTAGTAAATATCATAATATAAACATAAGGGCTCAAGGTTTTCAAACCATTCAGAATCAATCATAATCATAATTATAAGAGAAGACTTTATAAATCATAACTTGAGCCAAAGTAGCATGAACATAACCGTGCATAAATCATGAGGAACATTGGGAGGACTCTTCATAACCAATACCATCATGATAGAGCTTACATGATGCCCCAACTATCTGGCCAAGTGGAAGATCCGCTCCCCAGTTTTCCGGTGAAAGGGAGTGCATTATGTGATATCACGGGGATCCATTAACATTTGTATATGTACCCATGATGGCACACAGTTCTGAGACCACGGGGTTTACCTGAACGCCGAGGTATGGGCTCGATGCTAGACACCGCTCCCAACACATGCATATGAGGCCATATTGTAATCATAAATCATTCATGAATTCCCATTGCCAATTACATCATAACATAATTGATCATACTTGAATACATGATTTGCCAAGAATAAGGGCCCAAGGAGTTGTCCAAGAGTCATAAATCCATAAATCATGAAATCCATGCATACTTGTAAAATATGTACATACTTGATATTCATAAATCCATGATGAGTACTTGAAGAGAAGTCATAACATCAATCATAAATCATAATGTAGACTTGATAAGATCAAAATCATAATAGAATCTTAACTTGAATTTTCTTCATGAAGCATGAATAATTAGGCATAATTCAATTAAAATTTGAAACTATAAATTAATAATCAAAATAGTTATAAAATCTGCCCATAGATCATAAAATATGATTTGATACATGAAAGGAATTGACCCATAAATAGATCATAGAGAATTTCACAAGAATTGGAATAAAACCCCATAGATAATGAACTTAAATCTAGAATTTGAATTCCATGGAATTGAGAAGGATTTAGGGTATGAGAGTGAAAGGAACTCTCATACATAACCTCACATACCTGGGTAAATCAGATTTTTACTTCCTCTTGAAATCCCAAAGGAAATTGAAAAGAAATTGGAGAAATTCTTCAATCTTGATCTCCAAGGAATAACTCTAAGTTGCATGCATGGGAGGGAAATTTTAGAATAGGTTTAAAACCCTTAAAATCCTACTAACTAATCTTAAAATGACGTAGGGACCTTAGAGCTTAGGAATAACGAAAATACCCTTAATAAAAAGTTTTAAATTTTTGCACTGCCAGTGACCACGAGGCCTACAATGATTTGTTATTTTCTCCAACGGGTTGTTACCTTACCTGTGGTTTCACTCCATTTTCCAGACTCAAGCCTCGCCACCATGATTGGATAGGATGAGTCATTACTATCCCCAACAACTCATTGCTTCCGGCCTCTGTCGGCCACCATCAAGCCACTTCCTAGAAATCCTTCCAACGAAAACATACCACGACTCGTTGTCTCATACAATAAGTCGTACCTTGACTCGTGCCGGCCACCTTGACAAGGACCACCCTCACAATGACTCCCTTACCAAGACTCGTTATATCAACCAATGGGTCATCCTTATACCCTTACTCCCAATTCTAATTCCGCACCTTCACTACGGGAGTGCCCCAACAAACAGTTAGACCTAACGACCTGTACCATGAGTCGTTTTGAGAGAAATTTTAGTTTTTTCTGCTATTTTCATTTCAAATCACGAGTCTAGTCTTAGGCACTTCCTATGTATTATGTTGCCTCAGCCAAAAGAAGTTTTTCAAATTAAAATGATAAAAATCTTACTTATGATCAATAATGTCTCAAGAGAGATTGAATGAATTAGATATATTATCAATTGAAAAAGAATTATTAGAAGAAATAGATTATAAGACGATTATTCACAACTTTGCATCTTAAAAAGTTAGAAAAATAGATTTTAAATAAAGACTATATATTATCTTTTTTCTTTTAAAGAAAATATCAAGGCCTCATCGAAGTTTCTCTTGTGGGCCTTCAATAGTATTGAGCTGCCCCTGTAAAATAATGAAGTAAGAAGAAGATTTGTGGAGAGTTAGAGAGAAGAGAAAAAGCTTTTTCTTTCTCTGAGGGTTGAAATACAACGAATGAGAACCCCTTTATTAATAGAGGAAACTAATTTGGTTTCAAAATTACTAACCCTAATTTTTCTAACGAACAAGATAGACATTTACTATAATACAACAAATATATTTATAATATTAACAATATATATAATACTCCCTCTTGAATGTCTATCTGATAGATAATGTCCTCAAAACCTTGCTAGAAAAAACCCAGTAAAAATTATAGTAAGAGAAAAATAGTAATACATATCTAATAATACATATTGAGGCCGCCTTATTAAAAATCTTAAGGCGAAAATCCAATGAGATAAAATCTTGCAAGGAAAAAAAAGTATAACACGTATTAACTCCTCTTAATGAGAACATCAATCAATAACTTGAATCTTCGCATCTCAATGCACCATCTTCTCGAAGTTGGCCTCAGAGATTTGGTGAATAAATCAACCATATTATCATTCGAACGAATCTATTATATATATCCCTTTCTTTTGGAGATCATGTGCAAAGAAATTTTTCTGTGAAATGTGCTTGGTTATATCTCCTTTTAGGACTACTCTATTTAATTGCACTATGCATGCCGCATTATCTTCTATAAGATTGTGAGTATTTTGTCATATTTCAAATCATATTTTTCTCGAATGAGATGTATCATTGATCTCAGCTACACATATTCCCAGCTTAATGATGAATAGATATTATCTTAGTATGATTTGATGAAGTATCCATAATAGACTGCTTTGTAGATCGCCAAGCTATGACATTACCTCCATATATGAACATGTATCCTATTTGAGATCGAAGCCATACAGCCGATAAATATCCGTACGGTGTAACAAACAAGATTGGGACTATAATTATTAGAAACGTAATATCCATATTGTGCATTCATTTTGTATACATTAATGTGAGTTTGATTATGTTCTAGTGTCTCTTGATAGGAGTTAAAAGCCATCTTGCCAATAGATCAACCGAAAATGTTATGTCAGACCTTATAGTATTAGCAAGATACATTAGTGTACCAACCACATTAAGATATGATGCTTCACGATCAAGAATTTTCTCATTCTTTATTTTGCTATCGGAATGAATCCTTATTCACATTAAGTGATCGAACAACCATCGAGTACTTAATGGATGTGCTTCATCTATACCAAATTATTTCAATAACTTTTTTGTTTAGTTGAAAACGCCAGACGATGTTGGAATGGGTTTGAAACATTAAAAAAAATCCCGATCACACTATCTTGATTCCACACTAGCCAAGTGTACTGAAATCAAAGACAAACTCCTCGCTTTCAAAGAAGATTTTGTCAATATGAGATAGTATATCCTTGGACAATTTTTACATCCGTTTTGGTTATTTTAGCGGTTCAGGATGGTTTGATAGAGAATTTATATATTCGGGTCTCAATTTCACATATTCAAGTATTGAAAGAGTACGAGGGCTTTGACTTTCACTATATGTCTCCAAGGAATTACGGTGTTTCCATAAAATCCTAACTTGGGAGTTAACCCTTGCATCATCATGGTCACCTATGTCATCATGGCATCACAGTGGCAAAAAGCACCTACTTTTCCTTGACACTCATTATCCTCGGGATACCTTACCGATTTTAGGAAAGTAGAAATGGACACCGATTTTCCAAGAGTGCATTTACTTCTGCAATGATGGGTAGTTCGACATCTCATGAAGGATAGGGGGAAAACTCACACTAAGGTGAAGAGCGAGACAAACTTGGATTCCATGACATGCATCTACACCTAACGAATTTCTGTAAAGACGCACAAAGAAACAATGGGCTCAGATATTCGCAAGTTTACGGGAAGAAGATATCCAATGAAAATTTAGTAACTTCACTACAAATATGTCATTGTCCATGGAAAAAGACTCAGATTCTTAGCACTAATAGGAATTAGTGTACAATCTATGCACCTGTTAGAGTGTTAGCGACAGTCCAGAAGACCTTAGGAAATACCGCACAGGGGAGATATGGGACTTCCATACAATCGACTATGAGAAAAATGTGGTCCGTTATGCTAGAGAGATCACTTGTAAGTGGAGACTTTGTCGATTCTATGGCCCTGAGCTCATAGCTTCTAATAGGTTCCAAGCCTGTAAATGAGATATACGAGAACTGGCTATAAGCTAATTTGCAGGAACTGCTCTTGGACAAATATGTATAATCAGATTTGAGATGTATAAAACAAAGCTCAAATTCATCTGTACCTCCTACAATAGTAGTTCACCAAAAAGAAAGCAACATACAGATAAAAACAAACAGAAATTGTATAATTTTTTTCCCATAGCCAACTTATCGAATGATTTGGAAGTAACTCGAGCATGCATAGATGACATTGATAATCAAATGATAAAACAACTTCCAACAGATACCTATAAAGAATGTCATCAAGAGATCTAAAAGAACAAGAATTGGAGGACCTACCATTGTACCACAATAGTTGTACTCATGTGTAGGACTATTTTTATTTATTCATTCCCTATTCCTCAAATGTACCTCGTTTTAGATGTTTAATAACTTTATGTATTTATATTATTAGCAAACGTTTTTTGGGGGGATAGGGGAGGGAATGGAACAACTTAACCTGGCATATGCATCTTTCAAAATTAATAGGCTTACCTTTGGTATAAAAAGTTACCCACATAGGACATACTTATAAATTGCTTATATTCTATGTGACATAAACTATTTTGATTACCTTACATATGTGTGCACATTCTTCTCAAATAAAGATTAATATATGATTCCACAAAAATATTTTCCAACTTCAAATTAAAAGAAATTCCAATCTCTAGAAAATAAAACCCATAAACCACCACACTAGAAACCAAATTGAAGGATGAGTTCTGAATAAATATCCACAAAATTTTCACCAAACCAAAAGAAGGAAACTTTGAGGAAGCATGGAAAGTTCATTGATTCGATGCACATATTGCCAAGATAAAGGGCGAAATAGAGGTGGTTGATCAAAGGATCACCAAGCTCAAACAACCTTCCTAGTTACAGTTTGGGTCTATTGCCAAGGAAGAGCTAGGCACCATAAAAGGGATGAAGATCCAAGTCAAAATGACCTACTTTACGCATGACTTGATGAAATAAGCTCCAAAAAAACATTCATATCAATGCGGAGAAGGTTCTATTAAAGTGAGATGGAATGAATAGAGAGCCATCACTGCAAGTTCATGCCTCACCTTTTATTGTTTGTTACCTAACTAGGTCCCACAATCTATAATATATGAAACCTTAAATTATATGGGAGTACTTCATCCGTATGATACCTACAAATACTACGACGACGACGCCAACAAAGTACGTGCCTATCATCCCAAGACAACAGGACATATTACTGATGAATGCTGGAAGCTGAGAAGTATAATGCAAGAGATGATGAAACAAAGGATGACCATGCTAAGATATGATCGATTCAAACCGGAGGAGAAGTTTCCAAGTCAGAAGTTTAAAGTTATGAATTCATAAATTTTTAAGAACCAACATTTACCTTTGTAAAAAGATGATAGAGACCAAATTTCTGACAACCATAGGGAAAAAAGGCAAAACCATTAAAAGATTCAAGACCACTAAGATATGCATACCATAAAGTGCATGAGAGGGAATGATAATCCAAGAATCTCGTGATTATCCTCCATGACATCAAGTACTTGATTCACCAAGGAAAGATTCATATTGAGATTTCTGAGACTTTCCTTAGAATAAAATTTGAGCTTGTAAGAGGAACTCAGAAAGGAGGGGAGGGGGATCTTTCCTCTTTTTTTGTATTTCCATTTCAACATGTTACAATATATTTCATTTTTGTTACACTCAAGCCCAAAGATTAGACCTGTGGAGTTAAAATGGAGAAAGAAGGATTTTCTCGCATCCAGATCACAAAACGAGTCATCATGTGAGCCGTCAGGTTGACCACGAGTCAGGAGGTGACTCGTGGTGAGAAGTGATGACTTGCCTGTAATTTCAAATTTGGGGTGACCACGGATGACTCACGAGTCATGGTCAACCCCACGAGTCATCAGCCATTCCAGGGTCAAGGATGGGGCTGAAAGATGATGGATGAACTGGCAGTGTACCCAAAGAATGGACACCATGATTTTTGGTTAGATGCCATGATTTGTTTGGTTAGTCACATTACTGGGTTGATCTGTGACTTAAGGTTTTGGGCAGTGAGGATGAAGGTGACCACGCCACGTGGTCACCAAGGAAGAGCCGTTAGGTCCCTGGGGACCCTTTGAGGAAAAGTGGAAGTGCACACCACGACAGCATACGACGACTCGTGCTCTGTGGTATCGAGTCATCCAGTCCTCGTTGGAACTATAGTCAATTTTTCTTGCGAAATTAATAAGGGCTTTCTATCCGTAATTTCTATGATCTGCCTAAACTACCTCATTTTATGCTGCGAATAGTGAGTTTTAAGAGGGGTAGGTTCTTTCTAGGCTATTCCTATTCATGCATGCAAGAGTAAAGGTCTAGAGGAGATCAAGCTCAATTTCCTACAAGTTCTTCTCACTTTTCCTTGGGCAATTAGAGAAGTTGTAGAATCATCTCTCTCAGGTATCTGGGTTATGAATATTCTCAATCCCTCTCTAATTCATGAGAATCTATATGCTGATCCTATGGGGTTTTAACCTAATGCATGAATTTCCTAAAGCTTCACATGGAAAAGATTCATATGTTTCTATAAGGAATTATGATTCATGGGCAAGTTTTACAATATTTTCTCAATATAAATCATGTTTTCAAGTTTTATGAATTACAATGTCCATCCATGAGAAATTCATGAAAGTTGAGATTTATGATGTATGATCAAGTATGATGAGATATTTATGATGAAAAGTATGTGTTCAAGTTAATCATATCTATTATCATGTTTTTGAGTAAATTAAGTATTTTAAAGCATGTTTAAGTATTGGGAAAGAATTTGAATTCAAATTTTAAAAAATTTATGATTTCAAGTTTATTATCTTACCACATGGTTTTGAGTCAAGACTTGCAATTATGTGTGTCACGCCCTACCTTGGGGTATGACTGGCACCTCGGTGCCCTATTAGGACTCGGATCAAGTAGACTACCGTGCCTAAGCACATCCGTGCCTGGCTGGCTCTAACTCAGATTCATGGAATCAATGAGCCATATAACGGCTGTAAATACAGCTCTGGCCGACTGGGCCTATAGCACCTGTACTGTAACATCACTAACCAAAATCATTCTCATGTGAAATCCTTATGCGGGCCGACAAGGCCACTCATGTCGCCTAGTTATCTCTAACTCAATATGATGAATACTGAACATCTACGTGACCAGCAAGGTCACCACTACTATCTGGAATATGGCCTCACATGGCCAACACAATCAACAAATACTAAACAGCTAAACAAAACGCAGTGGCCCCATTACCTAATCGGCACAAATTCAACCGTAGGAGATATATATACACACCCGCAAGCCTCTAAGATTTGGAGCAAGATGGTTAGACAGGGCCCCGACCTACCCGTATCATACAACAAAAGAAAATGAACTACACCTGTGAATATCAAGCTTTGGATGACAGGAGCTGATGATCATGAGTCAAGCAGAATCACGAGGGATCACTCGTCTATGAGTACTGGCAGTAAGTAATGCAGCCGCTAAAACGGGCGCGTACCATCGGTACCGAGTATGCAAAGCAAACTGATCATAACTGAATATAAAACAACATAACTAGAAACTCTGGAAATGTAGAAGATATCTGAAACTGGCTCGAACTGGATAGAATCTGAAACATGCTTTTTTGTACGAGAATAAGGCAGGAGCATACCGTCACGTGGCGACCGTCTATTAGCTAATAAATAATATATATACATATATATAACAAGTATGACCACAACAGCCCTCTATGTTGGAAGGTGCCAAATCCAACAAACAATCTATATACCCCTACCCGGCCAAAACCATCAAAATAAATCACTCCACTCATCTACTAACTACGAGCACCTCTACCGCCCCCCCGAGTCCCACCCGGGCCTATGGCCTCTGATATAAATAACTATGTCTGGAGCCCGGAGGACTCCTGTACTGTAAATTGTAAAATGTAACTGTGTTTGTATCTGTAATCTGTCCTCAAGTGCAAGCACAACAGGTAAGCTATACCGTTATGCCGACGCCTGATATGGGTAGTGCTCCATCCCATCTTCGTCCCATCAAGGGACGGCATGCCACTCCTGAGTGACGTATCCCCACCCTCAGGGGTGGGTCGACATAGTTACCAACCCAGGGCGGGGTGGGAGGATACTGCTGGGTGCCCTCATAACACAAACAGGTCTCAACAAACAATAATCACATATAGAGCAAGCATGTTTAAATTGAAAACACTATCCGTATTCTCGATTTCTCATTCTGAACTCTTTTCCGTGTTATACCGATTCTCATACTGAACTGAGATATCTGACTGTCTGGGCTATACCGTATCCGAGATATTATTCGACTGCTCGATATTGCTTTGCTAACTTTTTACTCAATATATATATATATATATATATCATAACATTATAAAAACATGCTTAAGCAAATTCAAACACGCTTGCTAAACTCATACTCGGCTCAATTCTCGACTTCTGAATTCTTTATTCTACACATCACGCTACTTACTATGCTGGGATTACTAACTTGCCGAAGGAATTAGCTTTACGTACCTTCGTTTTGAAGTTTTCGACTAACCGGCGTAGTTCGGCCAGTACTTACTATTTCTCCCAAATCGCATTTATATATATATCAATTAGAACTAAATACACTAATATTCCGGAAGAAAACATCACTTCCTATATATATATAGCCCAAACTTGGCTTATCGAAATGGTCGAAAACTCGCTATTTCTCGAAAGTCCGCATGAGAAATACTCAATTTTAAGGCTAGGTATATATTGACACCCACCTGGGCAATTCCACTTACCTAGCTCGGTAGCACGACGATTTGCCGCTGAATTTACGAAACTAAACTAGGAATGCTCCTTACAATAAATACATCGGTATATGAGATTAATTCAAGTTTGGACCGTGCTTGACGGCGTAATTCCAAGGAAATTAATAAAGAAACCTCGTCTCCCTGTTTTCCTCAACCTTACTGGAAATTATATGAAATGTAACTTTAAAACCGAAGTGGAGGGGCTTATACAGTTGGGACCTATAATTCGCATTCATGAAATGAGATTTATAAGTCGCATTTGCCTTGGGCGATTACCACTGGCGCTTGTCCGGTCTTTCCCGGCCTTTTCTAGCATGTATGGTATCTTAAAATCTCAACTCAACATGCGAATAGGCCAACGGCATGTCAAGAATTTACGGGGTGTAAGCATTATGTTCGGGCGAGAGAAGGGTTTGAGCCAAGGCTCCCAAAAGATTTCGATTTTTTATGTACATTGTTCGGCTTTGTTACTAGATGATGGTCGTCTTATTAAAATGATGGAGAACATATGCATGTTTTTGGGAGTAGTGCCTTGCACCGGGAGTAGGCTAAGGGTCACCAACCCTATGCCTCGAACACGTGCCAACATAGGTATGGTTAGGGATTATTTGGGACCTCCTTGTGAGCTTTCCCGCCCCTAAGGGGCCTTTAGAACGATATCAATATCATGGTAGTCTTAGTCTGCAAGGATTTAGACGGCTCTGCCCACTTGAGTATGATAGTCGGGACCACGTAAACTCTATCTTGGTAATGTCGGTTATACATCTAGCTCCCATTATTCCTTATTTCTGCTATGCATGTTTATCATCTAGTGATATATATATATAACAGTATATATATATATATATGTGTTCTCAGCATGTTTGACCCATTGTACAGTTTTTACTTATGATTATCAGATTTCAGCTTTGGGTCATTCAATTCAGTTATGATATTCAGTTGTGTTTAGATCATGATTTTAGAAAATAGTATGCAAGCCCTACTCTTAGATCCTTATATTGATTATGTTTTATATTATGCATGTTTAAATGATTTTACCTATTTAAGAGGTTTTACTTACCTTGCATAATGGGTACATTCCACGTATTGACCGATACTCTTAAGTGCTGTATCATTTTATGATAAAGGCCCGATCTTCGCATTCACTACTACTAGATAGTTCTCCTGAGTTAGCATTCGGGGGATCTAGTGGTGAGTCCTCATCTCTCAAGGACTACTCATTTCTAGTTATCTTTTATTTACAATTCTCAGACTTGTCGGGTTAGTTGGGGGCGTGGTCCCATCAACCCATTAGATATGTTAGAGGCTGCATCATATGTAGTAATCGTCTTGTCATGTATGAAGTGAATTCTGGTTCCGATATTATGTTATGATTAAAACTTGCCATGTTTATTATGTTAAGTGTTTCTCTTTAATTAATTGAGTTAGTTGTATGTTCATGCCATGGATCGACTTGGAGTTACTCGGGGCTCCTTGTCTCATGTATCAATTCCGGGCCTATGTTCGATCATGACAATTTTCTATGTATTAGGAACTATGCTCGACTCAAAGTCCCAGGGAAGGATAAATATGAAGCTCATAACAAGCCTGATTGACTTTTTCAATTGGGTAGTACAACTTAGGAATTATTCCATGTAATGTCAGTTTGGCTTTCGTGATGGGATATGTAATAAGTCTATGTAAGACATGATACATTTCCTTGTAAATTTTCTACTCCCCTTTAATATAGAAATGTTAAAGCAATTCCTTACATTTATACATAAGAAAGATGCAAAGTTTGGCGAGATTGGAACCAAATTGGAGCAGGAAGCGAATCTACACTAAGTTCAAAAAGTTAGTTTCGTTCTAAGCATATCCTACCCTAGGTCAAACCAAAGACTCCTTCAAACCCACTCAACCATGGAATCTAAAATTAATCTATTTTATGAAGATAATCAATTTGCTTGCACATATATGCTTGAATTATAACCTGTAAGGTAATAGATCCACCTTTGGAGCTATTTTTTCTTAGAGACTAATTTGTGTTGGCAAACTGCCAAACTGAGTATTCCTACTTCACAAGATCCAAAGCTATGAAATCCTCCCCACTAGATCAATTTGTTAAAAGGAAAATGATTGGTATTACATGTGATAACATAGGGACTACTGAGGTGACCATGAGGGACCCTGAGATCTTAACCTAGGGAATGACGTAGGTAATCAAAAACTGATTTCCCGACTAATACAAAATATTTACCGATCTACGGAGGAGATGTAATAAACCAAATACTTCAGATTACACGACAAACACGTCTCCACTTGACATCATGAGACCTCCACACTATTTCTATTCCTAAGCTCTCCAGTTCCCGAGCATTTCTTTACTTAAACCATATGCTTAACTTCTCCATCTCTAATCCACAAACAATTAGCTTCACCACTCCAAACACCCACTAAGCTAGTACATCATATCAAAACCCTCCACCCTTCAACCAAACACAGGTATCGAATACTAGTCACTTATTGAATACCTTGCCTACTCAACAAATACCTCCATCCATCTATCAAAATCCACCCATAATCTCCACCCAACCCACATCCATTTGTGACCTTAAACCCTATCAATAAAGACGATGCATGAACTTTTCTTTTTGGGACCACAAGAGAGCAGACCACTATAAGCAAACAAAGAGGAGTGACATGAATAATGAACAAGGATGATTTCTATGAGCACACCATCTACCAAATTGTCAAAAGTGCCAACTGCAAAAGGTTGTAGGATTGGCATATGACGATCTATGTAATTCATCTAAATTTGGATTTACTCAGAGGATATAAGGTATCACATTTGAAACATTCAACAGAGTGGGGAACCCTTTATGACATATCTGCGAGCCATTGCTATAAAATTTATGGTGTAAGCATTGGGAAGAACGAAACCCTAGTAATGAGATTATTTTGTTTGAGTTGAAGACTTGGATTATTTACATAACAGAACTATGTGGAATGGGGTTCTCGGGGGCCTTTGGACAAAGGTTTTTAGAATAATTCAGGTCAATATTGAAGCGGTCCTGAACGGTATTTCTTTGGGAAAATTGAGAAGAAAATCATAGAAAATTTCTACGAGTATGCCCCTGGATGGAGGAAGAAGGCTACTAGAGTACAACAACCTATGTTTGAAAGTGAGTTGACTAAATACTCCCATACAGGTGAAGGAGCACACATGAGATAATATTGTCTTTCACGAGATAAAATACACAAAGTTGGTTAAGATGGGAGAGACTATCAAGATGGTTTGTAATCAGGAAAGATCACCAGTCTCACCAATAAAGCCGAACAAGCTAGTGCTATGGGAGCTTGGGGAAAAAAAGAGAAGATGTGTCCATTGTCTCCTTCTTTCATAATCCTAAACAGTGAAGAAATATTAGGTCTCATGCCACTATTATGAAATCCTACCTTCCTCCAGGAAATACCTACTCCTACACCCTCATATAATCCACACCATGTGTTCTACGCTCAACCAAACTACTAAGATCCACCACCAGCCTACCATAGTTATTAACCTCAATACAAAATGACTTTATCCACATATTATAATCCTCTTAGTCATCACTCAGAGACTGTACTGACAATAACAATACCTAACGCTCTAATTATTACAACCTACCCCGCCTAAACTTCTAAAGAAAACCTCCTTACATCTTCAACCTTTTGACAGAGACGTGGACACAACTCTTCAAATAGTTAATAGTAGATAGTATGATCTAACTGATGAGCCCGCAAGTGTACGGTCGATAAGTAATACAGTGCTCTTAAGAACTGGAATGTCGAACTCACAAAGAATAGGAATACTAGGTGAAACCTTTCATATGTTAATTTACTACCACTACAACAGTTGAAGACAACAAAGCAAAGAAAATTGTTTGTTTTGAGAAATATATTTTTTTACTAAACTAAGCTATTTATACAATTGAGTCTTAACTATGGATGAGCATGCCGAGGCTAAGCAAAGAACATGTGAAGAAACGAACTATCAATATACGTGGGTTTCATTCTTTTTTTTCTCCGTTGCTAGCTCTGACCATCGCCCTATGGATTAAAACTCTCGTATTTAACCCAACTTAAGAATCATGAACCTTCCACCTACATTTTCGTGATAAGAAGGAATTCAGTTCTAGCCTATACAAAAATCGGTTCCACACATGACTAATACGACTTTCGGGTATATTTCTATCCTGAAGGTAAATCAATTCCCAATTTTCCCAAACCAAGAACAGATCATATCCTATTAATTCACAACTTTCCAATTTCTTGCCCTCTCGGGTGAAACCGGACTTTTGGATTTCATAATTAACATTGGCGATATTAATGTAAGAACAAGAATTAAATGTAACAACCAAGGAAGAAAAGAGAAAATTAAACCAAAATAAATCAATAATTACATTTCAACACAAAGTTCATAACCCTCAGCAAGAAGGGGAGACCATCTCACTCATTTGTGGATTAAACATCAATAAACAAGTGTTAATCATACAAACAATTGAAAGGAAGAAGAAAGAGATAGAGAAAACTCAAGAATTCTGGGCCCTCACAACTGCCCGTAACTCACGTTCTTGCTCCACCAAGTAAGAATAATTAAAAATGCCTCTATGTTCTATTTATACTAGAGATAAATTTTCCTGGAATAACGAGCAACGTGTCACGGAGGCATCGCGGAGCACTGCCTCTGACAATGGTGCAAACGCGAAGCTCCTCTCGAAATTTGTCCGCCTGTAATTGCTTCCAACGTGGCACGGCTGCATCGCTGAGCCTCGCCAACGTGCCACGGTGCAATCGCGGACCCTCTCTGGAAATGCAAAGTCTGGAGAATTCACTCCCAACGTGGCACGCCTGATCGCGACCCTCACTGGAATTTATTGAATTCCTTTCCATCCTGTAGAGTGCATCCACATGGCACAGGTCACGGCTCCATCGCTGAGCCCTTTTGATCCTTGCTCACCAACCTCTTCCTTGCTCGTTCCCGAGTGCATCTTCGATTTCTTCCAACATGTCATTTTTCTTCATCAAAAGTATGTTCTTTCCTACAAAACAACACAATCATGTTGGTTAGTATAAAAATCACACTTTCCGGCATAATTTACATGAGAATGTACACACATTATTAGACAAACAAGACAACAGTTATACATTTGAGTAATACTTGGCATATAAATATGCCCCTTTAATACCTACCCTACACTTAAAATCTTGTTCGTCCTCGAACAATACTTATACAACTCATGCAATTGCTATCCTATCATGGCTACTTAGGCTCACTCATCCGAACTACTGCTATACCGATTATGTTCAAAAACAAATCATCAAGAGAAACATGCATAGTATCATTATTACAACGACACTTAATAAATCAAGACCTCCTAGCACAAGAATCGATTCTCGATATCGGCAAACTCATGCATATTAGCTGAACAAGATATCTCGACACTACTTATTCTATCATCAAACATGTGCCTCACAACAATAAGAGAGATTCCCCTCTGCTTTTAATCAAGCATGAACTCTAAGGAAATTCATGTCGGGCATATATAAACACACAATTTCGCTCACTCTCCCAAATGAATTCACATGCATTGCGTCATGACCCATGTTTGCTCTAGTGTATTACTCCACTAATATATGGATGCGTGATGTAAGATCACGTAGGACTTAACGGGTTGTAATGTAAGCTACGAAACTAGTATATACTGGCTAACCAATAATAGTAACTAGCTTCCTTGCCGCTTTTCACATCCCATCAACTTCTAGCACTATTTTCTTTCCTTCCTCCTTTGAAGTTTATCTTTTATATTTATCACCCATTTCTTTAACACACCAGAATTAACGAAGAGAAAAATTGAGCAACAACTTTCTTCCTTCAAATCTGGCTATTCCACCTTTGCCTCTTTTTTTTCTTTCTTTCTCTTTTCTTTTCATCAGTTTTTCTTTTTATCATCACTTCTCTTGACACCATGGAAAAATTTATACATTTTCTTGAGCGCTAAGAGCTTCAGATTTTGGTTTAAGGACTATGAAAAGAAGGGGTTCACTTGTCTACAATTTTTCGACAAAAAGAAAAACCGTAAAAGAAAAATTTACTAAGGCTAAAGGCTCAACGGGCCGACTAGGGTTTCTAATCTTCCGTAGATATGAAAAGGAAAACAAGAAAAAACTTTCTGTTGACAAAGAAATGCTCATATCCTTTCCTACACTACACTTCTTCATTTCGCTTCGTACACACGGCATGCAAGTTCTAGACAATCGACAATAGCATGGAATGAACAATTTCTTGCTATACACTTCGATGCAATATGCTCAACTCAAGATGATTCTCACAGTGATTCTTTAATCAGCTAATCACAAGAATTCAAAATTAAGCCTCAATCACACCGAATCGAATTCTAAGGCATAAGTGTCTTACATATGTACAAAAATTTGCATGATTTCTACGAATCATCTTTGCCATATAATTATTATGTAATAAATAATGCAACAAGGATGTGTCGGAGCCATAGAATAGCAACATGCATAGGATACAACCAACAATCCAACTAAACAAAATTAAATAAAGGAAAAATTTAAAAATAAAAATAAAACGAACTATAACTACTCCTATCGACTACCTTTCCCTTAAGACGGTCGTCATCCATCCATCATAGAGAAGGGTCACTATTTACTTATCGGTTCAATGGGACTTTCTCGGCAAAAGAACGAAAACAAACTCCGAGAAACCTAAAAGAAAAATAGTTACACAAATTTTTAAAAAATGTCAATTTCCATTTCGACAAGACTATTTACATACTGCTAACATCATTCCACAAAGACACAACAACAATTTCACACAACAATATTTACATCAATGAACATACACATAAAACAAGACAAATTAAACAAACATTTGATAACAAGGCATGGAACATGGCGATATACACAAAAGGCAAATTTAGCACCTCCAACTACTCCCACCCCACATCTTAAAATCGAACACCGTCCCCAGTGTTCATACAATTACAAATAGAAAGTTGGTTCGTGAAACTCCCGATCGGGCCAAAGTATTCCACTTCCTCATCGTGTGCCGCCGCCCCATCCCCTTACATCTGAGTCTCCCCACCGTCATCCTCCTTCCACCTAACGTCGGGAATCTCGGCGACGTGTCTCCTCGCTTCCGTGGGGACGTCATCATCTGTAGGCTCCACAAAAGCTGGGCCCACCCGATAATACGCCCGGCGCTTCGCCAAATGGGTAATCTAAGCCGAGCCGCCATGCGCTCGGCCCTCCGCGCCGGCCCCCGCCTCTATGCGTAGCCGGGAGACCAGATCCCAAACATGCGGGACATATATTGATCGCCCCGGTATGCCGCCGCCAATGTGAGAATGTGCCCATGAGTGGTGTCGCCTTTGTTTTTGTGACATCAATGCGACACCGCTCTACCCGCGGGATGTAATCTAGGCCTCCGAATTCCTCAAGGCCTCTCAGAACGCGCAGCTCCGCCAAATCTGTACCGTGCCCTCCTTGATGCAATCGGGCCTCTTTCATGGCGGAAATGATCACCGCCCTAACATTGATCTCCCAGCCCTTCATCAGGGCGTATACTGGGGTTGGCACACGATCCTGTCACATCCGCTATGTGCACCCTCGGAATCAAACAGATAAACGATCTAAGCCATTCTCGGCTTCCCTCGTTCATCTCCGTGCATAGGCAAAGCGTCTGATGGCAGCCCTCTCTGTGCCTGCTCCAACGTGCCGTGACCTGGCTCCACATAACAGCGTCTCGATATCCGCATAAGGTGGAGTGATGTTCAAATTGCCGGAGTACATGGGGCGTCTGTATTTTGCGCCCTAGGATGGCATTTCGAGGTGGTGAGGCTCCAATGTGACACCGCCCCTTATTTTGATGGTGTGACTCCTCAATGTCGGGGTTCCAATTACGAATTCCCGGATCAAGTGCAGGTTGCACTTGGGCTCAAGTGAAAATGAAACGTAGCCTGTGCCAGTCAGCTAATCCTTTGTAATCATCCGTGGGAACTCTTGTGCCAATGGTCTTTCGTGTAAATATGTTCCTCGGGGAAGTATTTGTTCTCTTTGTGTTTGTGTACTACTTTTTCCTCTTTTCAGTCACCCACCGTGTTCCATATTGGCGGCGCTGGCCGCGTGAACTACCAGCCGCCGACTGGCCGCCCAGCCTCAATCTTTCTTCCTGGCTACTCGATGTTGATGCGCCCTTTCCCTTGTCATGCCTGCTAGACATTGTCTCTGTCAAAGAAACAGACAGTAAATAATGTTAGTCGAATTAAATATAGCTTTGACTAAGGCTGGGTTAGGCTGGGCCGCCCCACACCTCTAGCTCTTCTAGCTCACATTATGCATATTGGCAAGAAATACATTTATTCTAATTTACAAAAAGATACAAAATTCAGAAAACTAAACAAAAGAAAAACACAAACAAAATCGCCTTCGTGCCTTCTTAAAATTCGACAGCATAACCTCTCTCTCTGTACTACTCAGACTTCGTACAGCTAATTCCAACATACTATTGATAATCATTTCATTACATGGCATTCAAGCCTAAAAGAAAATAAGAAAAACAAGAATACTCCACAACTCAAACTAAGTAATTCCTGATTTTCATGTAATTCGATGTATTCTGGAATTTCACCCAATTTGAATTCCCCGAGAATTGCATCGTTTCTGCTGGCCAGTCACACGATAAGCATACACAATTCAATTCACTCCAACATGCACAACCCACAATTTTTCAATTCCTCTTCTCAATTCAATTTTCAACTTCATAATCCATCCCAACTAAATTTAGCACAAAATTCATTTAAGCTCCGCAATTAACGAAGTTCATATGATCACAACGATACTACGAACAATCATTAACAAATAACCCAAAATGTATTTAAGCTCAATTTTATGTCATGGGCATGGATTCTTCCTAAACATGCTAGAAATCGAAATTTTAGCTAAAATCGTTGAGTTCAAGAACATACCTTTGATCTGGAGTAAGACGAAGAAAAGTTGAGAAATTTTATCCCTTATGCCGTGACACGCTGAGGGGAGTGGGATTTTTGGGGTATTATCAGCGGAGTGGTGCAGGGAGAAACATAGGAGAAATGAGGGGTTTTGGGGCCAGGGAAAATCGCTGCGGTCGCCCAGACCTGGTGTGACCTCGACGCGATTGCCACGTCAACGTGTCACGGAGGGATCGTGGCATGCCCTCCGTGACATGAGCCATCGCGCAGGTATTCGGAATTCTTAAAAATTCCTCAGATTTTGCTCTCAACGTGTCACGGAGGGTAACGCGGAGGCCCTCCTCTCGTGACACCTGCTTCACGCGCAGCTCCTGCTTTGGCCACTTAAAATTTTTCTTACCTCGTTTTTTCCCTTTTCTTTCCTTTGCATTTCTTTTCTCCGTTCAACCTGTACAACATCTTATCACATGAACGTTAGAATTTCCAAATTGGAGAAACAACAATATTTTTTATTTTTTCTATTTACACTTATACTATGTAATATTAAATAAAAAAAAAAACCAATTCAATTTGCTTTTTTTTTTTTTTTTTTTTTCATATGTACAGTTTATACTTACATTTCACGGGTTGCCACCTGCAGGCCACCGGGTTTCTTACTGCCTCGGCTCGACGTTGTTTGAGCCTTTCGCCGCCTAGGGTGACGGACGTTTCTCATTTACGCCCTACCCTCACTGCTTCTACCTCTATCAGGGCTCTCCCTTTCGTTCTCGTTGTTCAATGCCTGAGCCGCACCTCGGCTGCCTGCCACGCTGATCAACGAGAGTTCTTCGTACACGGCCGGGAATTTGGTGGCCTTGTACACATCAAACACCTCCACCTTGTCGTGTGCTCGCACGTTAGGGGTCACTGCTACATCTATAAGCGCTTTCCGATTGCCAAGAAAGGTCGCCCCAAAATAAATGGGACTTCCGAGTCCGGCTCAAAGTCCAAGACAACAAAAGTCCACCGGGAAGATTAGGGAGCCGACTTGCACTAGAACGTCCCTACAATACCGTCCGGGCGCTATGAAACGATCTGCCGCAAATCACCGTTGTAGGTCCAGGACTTCCTAGACCTCCAACTTCAGTCACCGAAGTTGGCACTGCTAATGCCTGCTCCCAAATCACATAAACCGCAGCCCGGTTACTTTGCCCGATTGTCAATTGGAATTGTGAAGCTCCTAGATCTTTGAGCTTCGTGGGCACCGGTTTTGTATCCGGGGAAGTGTACTCCTCTGTAAGGGCCACCGTGGCATATTCGGTAAGCCTGCTTTTGTTGGCCACGATGTCCTTAATGTACTTTGCGTATTTGGGCACTCCCGCAAAACACTGCACAAGAGGTAAGTTAATGTACTGTCGAGCACCCTCCATGAACTTCTCTTGAAGCACGCTCCTTGTGCTTCTTTTAATCGTTGAGGGAACGGAGGTGGAGGTCTGTCTGGTTCAGCATCCTTGTGTTTCCTCTGTCATTCTGCTCCTCTCCGCTCGCTACTCCCGATCAAGGAGGTGGCCTTTCGGGTTCCACCTCCTTCAACCGCAAGCCACTCCTCATGGTCACCGCATTCACTCGCCAGTTGGGATCTGTGTCAACAATATCCTCTTCTAGGCCTCGTGTTCTGGGCTCTAGAAAATTGCCCAAATTGATACTCCAGTGCCTTGGTAGCTAGCTGAATATTTTTTTACATCGGCTGCCAATTTGACATGGTCCCGCAATTGTTTGGCCAGCTCATCGCCTGCTTGAACATCTCTCAACGCTGGGTGATGGTGGTGGAGGAGGGGCATTGTTATTTGTGTATTGTGCTTGATAGTTCTGTGGCCCTCCTTGATTCCGCGCATTCCCCGACTCTGAATCCCGCCTTGATGGTTGTTGCTACCACAAGAGAAATCTCGGTGATTCCTCCAGTTGGAATTGTAGCTGGCTCTCATACCGCGGTGATTGCTCCTTGTGCATTCCCGACAAAGTTCACCGAGTCCTGATTTGCTCCACAACACTCACTGAAGTGTTCATTGCTCCCGCACACTTCACACTCAAATCTGCTGCAATCGCATTAACTGGGGCTTGAGACTGGCCTGCAAGTTCATGTTGCCGAAGTGGGTGTTCAATTGATCCTGCAAGGCAGCTATCTCAACATAATGTAAAACCCATCCATTCCAAGACTCCACCAGCTTCCTTGCTCCCCTTTGAAGAGTCTGCATTCCACTCGGATTTCCCTGCGAACATGATTACAAAGTATACAGTTCTTCTATAAGTCTTTTCTGAAGCTTGCCCCCCAAACGCCAATCCAGCAAAATTTTTGTGTGGGGTTCCAAAACTCCTCTATAAAAGTGTGCACCAACACATCATTTGACTGATGGTGATGAGGACAATCCCTCAACAATGATTTAAATCTCTCCCAAGCTTGATACAGATTCTCTCCTTCCCTTTGTTTAAAACTTAGGAATTTGACTTAAGCCTTGCTGTTTTACCGAGGGAAAGAATTTGGATCAAGAACTTCTTTGCAAGATCATCCCATGAGGTGATAGAGTTTGGTGGCTCAATTTTCAACCCACTCTCTTTGCATCTCCCAAAAGTGAAAAATGGGAAAAGTGTGTTTGACACATAATCGTTGACACTCCATGATGTAAGTGAAGTCACTTATCTCCAGAAAATTCTCAAGATGTTGTTGTGGGTCCTCGTGAGGGAGACTCAGAATCGCTCGCTTGTGTGAACTGCACCATATTTTGTTTTTTTAGCTCGAACCTCCCTCCGGCTCAGTTTGCGAATGCTAGATGTAACATTGCCAGCATGTGGGATTGCCACATCGCGAACCGGCCTGGCTAATTCCCGCACTACTACTGCCCGCACGATTGTGGATTCTGGTATGTTTCCATGATAGTTTGTCTGTTAAATCGCAACTTTCTCTAGAGCTTTCCGTTGACGATGAAATTGTCGCTCCGCCTAAGGATGGATCCACCAAACCTTTGTCTCTTGCCAGTGTTCAACATAATCTGTTTTCTGCAAAATATGTGCTAAGACCAAGTTGTCAACACTAAAATATTGAAATAGCAAACTAACACTTAAAATAAAAGTAAAAATGAAAATTTCACCAATTGCCTATTCCCAAGAACGCGCCAAAACTTGATGAGCCCGCAAGTAACGGGTCGTACAAATAATACAGTGGCTCTTTAAGAACCGGAATGTTGAACCCACAGGAATAGGAATATGGGCTGAAACCTTCCAGATGTTAATTTACTACCACTACAAATGTGTTGGAAGACAAATAAAGCAAAGAAAAAAATTGTTTGTTTTGAGAATACATTTTTACTAAACTAAGCTATCTATACAATTGAGTCTTAACTATGGATAAGAGCATGCTGAGGCTACAAAGAACATGTGAAGAAACGAACTATCAATATACGTGGTTTATCTTTTTCCTCCGGTTGCTAGTCGCAACTACCGCCATGGATTAAAACTCGTATTTAACCCAACTTAAGAATCATGAACCTTCCACCTACATTTTCGTGAAAAGAAGGAATTCAAGTTCTAGCTATACGAAACCGGTTCCACACATGACTAATACGACTTTCGGGTATATATCTATCCCGAAGGTAAATCAATTCCCAATTTTCCCAAACCAAGAACAGATCATATCCTATTAATTCACAACTTTCCCACCCTCTTTTTGCCCTCTCGGGTGAAACCGACTTTTTGGATTTCATACCTTAACATTGGCCAGATATTAATGTAGTAAGAACAAGAATTAAATAGAACAACCAAGGAAGAAAAAGAGAAAATTAAACCAAGAATCAATAATTACATTTCAACACAAAAAGTTCATAACTCCCGCAAGAAGGAGAATTAGCCACTCATTTATGGATTAAACATCATTAAACAAGTGTTAATCATACAAACAATTGAAAGGAAGAAGAAAGAGATAGAGAAAACCCTAAGAATTTCGTCCTCA
Organism: Datura stramonium; assembly: GCA_018107945.1. Lineage (NCBI taxonomy): Eukaryota > Viridiplantae > Streptophyta > Magnoliopsida > Solanales > Solanaceae > Datura > Datura stramonium. The sequence goes on from JACEIK010000722.1 coordinate 38,692, forward strand.
AATCAGTCAGGAACTCCACGTTTGCTCCACTAAGTCCGAATAATTAAAAATGCCCCTAAGTGTTCTATTTATACTAGGGATAAATTTTCCCGGAATAATAAGCAACGTGTCACGGAGTGCATCGCGGAGCACTGCTTCCGTGACACGGAAAACGCTGGAAGCCCTCTGGAAATTTGTCCGCCTGCAATTGCTTCCAACGTAGCACGCCGTGTGCATCATGAGCTCGCCAACGTGCCACGGTGCAATCGCGGACTTTCTGAAATGCAAAGTCTGGAGAATTCACTCCCAATGCAAGTACGGCCTGAATCGCGGACCCTCACTGAAATTTATTTGAATTTTCCATCCCAGGCAGAGTGCATCCGCGATGGCAGCTGCGTGTCACGCTCCATCAAGCGCAGCCCTTTGTGATCCTTGCTCACTAACCTCTTCCTTGCTCGCTCCCGAGTGCATCTTCGATTTCTTCCAACATTTCATTTTTCATTCACAAGCATGTTTTCCTACAAAACAACGCTAATCATGTTGGTTAAATCACACTTCCGTACAATTTACATGAGAATGTACACACATTATTAGACAAACAAGACAAAAGTTATACATTTGAGTATCGATTTGGCATATAAATATGCCCTTATCACTAACCAACATATCTAAGAGTATCAATACAATAATAAGGTTCTACCGAGCTAACCAATATTGTGCATTCTATTTAGAAGGAGTTAGGCAATGATATCGAAAGATACATTAATCTAAAATACAAGATTTAAGATTCGATTAATTTAAAAGTGATCACCCTGCAAACTTTGACGTTGAATCCAAACAACAACCCCCTACCAAACTGTGGAGAAACAACCATTAACATGATTGAGAAAGAAGATGACTAGTTTATAAGTGAGGCGTTGGCTAAAACTAGTTCCGACACTCTCAATCAAGCAGTGCCTTCCCTGAGTATAACCAAGAATCTAGAGCTTATGGTATGAATACACCTTAGGCATTTGCTTTAGTGACAAGTGATACCTATGTCTCAAAAGAAATTTATTGCAAAAGCGGTTGCCGTGCATGTCATGACCTGGGCCTCGAGATGTTATACTCCTAAAGATTTGATTTAGGGAAGTTATAAAAGAAGACACAACCAAATATGGCTAATCATAGAAGGTGAGGCTGGAGGGAATTTTGGCCCAAAATGTAGCCCAAACAATACTTTATTGAAACATCCGAGAAAATCCCACTCGCATCTCTTGTATGCGTCTGGGCGTATGAAATCATAACACTACCGGGAAATCACTTTTGAAGGTACTTAACGAGATGCATGTTCCCAAAGGAACTAGTGGAGAAAACCTAGCTGCTATTATCAATTGCGTTGTGGGGGATCACCGGTTTTCTTTTCATCGAGATGAACTACCATTTGAAGGGGTGATGCATAATAGGGCCTTACATGTCATCATCAAATGTAGATAAAAAGTTTATAGCTCGAGTATTGATTGATGATAGGTTCATACCAATATTTTTTCTTTTGCTCCACTATATAGAGCTAACTATGATATTAGAAAGATACAAATAGAGCAAACATGAATGTAAAGACATTTGGTGGAGCTCAAAGAAGTACCATTAGGGAAGTCAACCCGCGTATTCACGGGGCCTGTAGAATTCAACTTTGGAGTTTTAGGTAATGGAAATCTCCTCTAGTTATAATCTAGCTAGGGAAGGCCATAGATTCATAAGGCAGGGCAGTGACGCCTACCTCTATATTAGCTTTTTATTGATGTTTATCAGAGGGATCATGAGATCTTTATCCACATAAAAGGATGTGTATTTGTTACCCAACCATTCTATCCCTATTTTTGAAGAATTCACCGCAAAGGACAATTTCCATAATTGTAGAATTGGTCAATGTCGCATATGAGGATATCAAACTACAAAGGCATTTGTGTATAATTTTCTTGCCATTACCATGTTGCAATGTGATTTTGAGCCTAGGATAAGTCTAGGAAAGAAAATGGATGGCGTAATAGAGCTTGTCGACATTCTTTTTGAAGAATTTCTCATTTTTGCTAGTTACCTTCCAACAATCAAGAAGTTCTCAACAAAGAAAAAGGCATCTCGAGATTTAGCAAAGCTTATTCTGATACTATTTTAGTCATTTCCCATTCGAGGTCTAGACTTGAAGAAAATTGATATAATAGAAGGATTAGGATGCCTGTTTAGAGAAAAGTGCAATGTGATCTTAGAAGACCGTGCTGAGGCGCCGACTATCGAAAATTCCAAGCCTAAAGAAATTTTTGCAAAATAAAATTCCAAGCCTAAAGAAATTTTTGCAAAATCGGACTGCCACTCTAGTTTAGTTCAATCGAATGTCTTGATAGACATGACAAAATCTAGTACTTTTGCAAAACTAGTGCGGTTCAAATGAGGCCTGAAAAGACACCTTTTTATCATGTTTTTTCTATTTTTTCCATATTTTAATGTTTCAAAAAGGGAGGTGACTCGTGTGTAATTGAGTTATGTTTCAATTTATATGATTTGTAATTATCCAATGAAGGCCTTGTTTATTTTGAAAACACAATTTCTCTCTCTTTCAAACTGTTGTTATCTAACATTGATTAATTTGTTTAAGTTTAAGTAAAAAAGAATACAAACCTATCAATGTCACGACGCACCGTGAGCTTAATGAGCCTAGTGAAACCTACATTGAGGAATTGAAGAGTATGATGAAGACACCATGGTACTAGAACAACTTTTCAAGGTTTTATAACAATTTGATGATGTAATAAAATCAAACCTAGATGAAATCAAATTGGTGAATTTAGGGGATGGGAGAGTTACTAGGAAACTAAATTCAAGGTCCATTTAACCATAGCACACAAAATGAAAGAGCTGATCAGTTTGCTATAGTAGTATATTGGATGTGTTTTCATGGTCCTACGATGACATGCCAGTAAGTTAAGAACAAATATTATGGGCTCATAAATTATAGATTGATCCAACATTCAACTTAGTAAAACAAAAGACGAGAAAGTTCAAGTCGACTTGAGTTTGAAACTAAAGAAGAGGTCACCAGATATATTGAGCCAAATGTTGTTGAGGAGACTAAATACCCAACTTGATTTGCGAACATCATTCTAATGCCAAGAAGGAAAGTAAAATCAGAATAATTATAGACTACCGTGATCACATAAAGCTAGTACCAAAGATAATTTTCCTCTACCAAACATCCACATACTCCTCGATATGACATGAATTGAAATCATTTGTGGACTACTTCATAGGCCACCATATAACTTCTAATGGATGAAGAGTATACAGAGAAGACAAACTTCATCTGCCACCTTAGGGTTTTTATCATTATCGAGTGATACCATTTGACAAACCGAATAAGTCGGGCTCTACTAACATGCTCCCCTGACATTGAGAGCACGATGCTCTACCCCATTGATCATGCCTAGATCTAGACGGGACACTGGGGTTGATGATCTCTGATAGGACTGGTGGTTGCGTCTCCGCCAGATCTCTCGCAGTGAACCGGCTCCTGGAAACTCCCCGTCTTGGCCCTCTTGGCCTCTCTCTCCTTCTCCTTCATCCGTCCGCCTCTATCCGCTGGGCGTATATGAACAATCCTGAGAAGTCTAGACTACTATTTAACATAGTAGTCCTACACTACTTGACTAGCGAGTCTGATATTATATTCACAAACCTGCTCATACGAGCCTCTTTGATTTACAAATCATCTCCTAAATGTGATACTAGGATAGCCGGTAAACTCCAAGGCATACTTGATATCCTGGTAATCGCTTCAAGTTGACGAATCCGCTGCCTTTGCCTCTCAACTCCCTAGGAAGAAACTCATCCAAGAAGACATTCACAATTTCGCCTAACTGGCAAGAATCAGCGGGCCATCGCCTCTACCATCCTTCAACGCGCGAATATACAAGCAACCTTTTTTAAATGATAGGAGGCTGAATTATCACTCTCCTCTCCAGCTAACACCCATAATCGGGTGATCTTCTGCATCTCCTCGATGAACTCATGAGGGTCCTCATCCACCCTCAACCCAAGAAACTCCGATGAATCTATCCAGAGAAAGTCTTGAACTCTTGTCGCCGCCGCGTTCTCATTCCGAGAACATGAGCCATCGTTCGCCGATTGAATCAGCGGTCATCGCCCGGTGCCAACATCTGAAATACCGCTCTAAACTTGGCATGAGTGACTTGCTCGAGCATAAGATCGCTGGGTGCTGCAAGGCTTGGCCGATACCCGTCTCCATTGCCATTGTCATGACCATTTCCATTTCCATTCCTTCTTCTCACTCTACGTGGAGGAATATTTCTTCAATCACGTATAGCATGAGTTAGAAGGATAGAGAGATATTTTGTCGCACGATAAGGGATCATGAAAGAAGGAAAATTTCCTAAAACATCTTGTAGCCTCTCCCCCATAAGTGTGGCCAACTTCACACTCATGGAAAAGGCTCTACAATGCGGCTCCCAGACACCTCTAGGACACTCTAAATCTTGTACCTGATACCAAGTTTATCACGACCAGAGTTGAGACCCCAGATTCAGACATGAAACGTAGAACCACGAATGGATCTAAGTCAACCCATGACTTGAATACATCGTCTAAAGAGCATACATCAAGCGAAATCGATAAATTAATCATGAATAAGAGGAAGTTCAATACATATCCATCATAACAAAGTCAACACTAACAAAGCTGAAATTCTACAGATTGTCCGATAAGCCTCTAACATTTCTGAAGAGCTGATGGGACAAAGATTCCTAACTAGCTTACTAAAGTCCAAACCGAAAATAACATAACTCAACACTACTGAAGGTCCTTGAAGGATAAGGACTCTCACCACTGATGGGAAACTGAACTAGGATGGCGGGAAATTGGCTAGCACCGGAATTGAGTTTGATCGTTCGGAACCTGTATCATGAAATGATACAACATAGAGTATACGGTCTTTACTTGGAATGTACTAAGTATGAAAGGTCATAAAACATGATGAGTAAGGATAAATTGAAACCATGCATATAAACATAAATCATAACATCATGAGAGTAAGTGACCGTATGCTAATATCTGGAAAAACATGTATAGTCATAAGTTGAATATCATACCGAATAGAATTTCAAAGCTAAAATAGAAATCATATAGCTTTCCATAATCAAATCATAAGTAAAAGCTATAAACCCGATTGTTGGGTCAAACTCCGCCGTAAACATAATAAGTCATGAACATGCATAACTGAAATTATGAGGAGAAATGGGAGACTCGTCACAACCGACACCATCATGATAGAGCTTACATGATGCCCCAACTATCACACTCAAGTAGGTAGAGCCACCAAAATTTTTGCTCGCATAAGAACGCCAACAGATATCAATATCAAGTTAAAGTCCTCTAGTGGGCAGGAAAAACCTCTTGAGAGGTTCCAAATGTAAATATACTCTCATTGGCGTGTAGTTCTGAGATCGGGGAACCTTGATACTCCAAGCCTACTCAATGCTAGACACTACTCCTAAAAACATACATAGTGCTTCCATTATTTTTCAACAAAGCTGAAATCATAACACATGTATAATCTAAACCGAACATGGGGAGTCTTGACTCCAAAACATATCATACGCTGTAGTGGGAGTCTTGACTCCAAAACATATGATAAGCTGATTTTATTAGCCTTGGCTAAATCATGAAACATACTTAACTTGTAAAGGGCTTGCCTACCCAAAATTATGCACTTGAAATAGACTTCATAAGTCAAAATTTGCTAGATTCATACATAGCCCTACATACCTGGGTAAGATAAATCTAAACTTGACCTTGAAAGCCCAAGAGATTTGGGAAGAATTTGATGGGAATTTCAAGCTTGATCTTCAAAGGGGAACTTCTAAACTTGCATGCATGTAAAGTCTAAGGCATTAGGATAAGTTAAACCCTTTAAAACCCTTATTTGAAATCTAAAATGATGTCATTAGGAAGTTAGGAGCTTAGGATTTATGAAGATACACTTAATGAATTCAGAAAACTAAACTGCTACCGCTACAACCCGTACTCAAGGAGTCATATAATCCTCCTATGGCTCGTGGTTAGCTCAGAATCTCAATCATTCAAATTTCACAACTTTTCAAGATATGGTCAGACCATACCAATGACCACCCATACTATGAGTCGTACCATACTCCGTACAATCAATCACTTGATATCTCGAAGATTCTGATATGACTCCTAGCTACGAGTCATACCCACATACTATGACTCCAGTCGTGACCTACAGGGAGTAGGAAATCTCTTAACCGAACCACGGGTCTTCTTGTATTTATCTTCGTACTACCAACCTATGACTCATAGGTTGAGTCGTATTGAGGCAACTTCCCAACTTTTCCTACTGATCACATTTCAAATCTCGAGTCTAGTCTTAGGGAATTTTGGAGTATTACAAGAGGAGTTCTCATCAATGTAAGATTACAAAAGCTCAAAACGAATGATTGCATGAAAGGCAACCTTCAATATGTACAAATCCATCTCCACTCCCTCACATTACAAAAACTTATGCAAGATCACAAATAGGTGATCTATGGTAGTTGTTGGGTGGAGAAGGAGAAGAAATTAGGACCCAATGGTGATATGGTGAAAGAGCACAATACCAAGCGCCTCACATTCAAGAAGAAGTTCTACATGAAGATAATGAAAGATGAGGTAGAGCAAAATCATAGAGGAAGTGAGTTTGATGAACTTTACAAGAAGGAGGAAGTGTTGAAGAATTTCTTGAGTTGAGGGAGACCCACATCGCGGCCGTGATATTAAATCAGACACCGATCAGCAACAAGCCAAAATTTGTTTATATACTTGTACTGTAAAGTATTTAGGCTAACAGGCAACATAGGGATGTTTTTTTAGGAGAATTTAAACAAGAAAATTTTCAAGGCAAAGCACCGGCACAACATTCAAATGACAAAAAGTAATACCAGTGCAGAATTTGCATGCTACATCACGACCCGCATATCGACCAATGAAATGGTAATGCAATTTAATATGTCCAATTTTGGACCTATCAAACACAATTATAACACCCCAAAGTTCCTAAAATTAGGCTTGGGATTTGTAATTTGACTACCATAAAAATATACAAAATTTCTCGTAACAACTCAATGTACGAGCCATGATTTTAAGTCAGAAGAGAAGTTATGATAAGGAAGGCTTATCCGGTCCAAAGAAAGACAACTTATAGTATGAGTCATAGAGGTAACAAGTCAAGGTACACTTCTATTATAGGAAACAATGAGTCATGGTAGGCAGTTAAGTGGCTTGGGTCTGTCGAGGGAAGGTCAAAAGTGACAAGTCATGGCAATGGCCTGCCAGTAGGAAACGAGTCGTTGTAGGCAGCTGTATGGGTGTAAGTGTAGAGGATATGACCCCTAACCATGAGATATGGTATGACTCATTTGAGAAAATAATGAGTCGTGGTGATACCTGTGGTTGGAGAACCAGAAATTTTGGTCCATAAAAGATGGAAGGGAAACTACGTAGTTGTGGCTGTTGTACAACTTATGGTACTTAGCAAATAACTTTTTAAATTACTTTTTTTCAGGGGTATATTTGTAACTTCCTAAGATTTCAACCCCTAATTGACACTCATTTTGGGTTTCTTAAAGAGTGTATTAAGGGGTTTAAACTTCATCCTAAGACCTTGCGCTTTCAAAAACAATAGTAGATTGATAATCCTCTCAAGATCAAGGCTAGGTTCTTCATCAAATCTCTTCCAATCTTTTCTTGGGTCTTTACAGAAGCTTCAAAATCATTCGACCCAGGCAGATCTAGGGCCAAGAAGAGGGATTTCTTCCACCTCATTCCTCACTTGTTCTTAACTTCATGAATTCAAGTCTCCAATTAAGTTTTATGAAAATTCTAGGGTTAGACCCAATTCAATGAAATATTCTATGATCTTTCTATTGGTTCAATTTCATGATTTATTCATTGAATTATGGTTATTATGATAGATTTTAATTTCTCAAATTTCTTATGAATTCATGATTTCAATTTTGTGATGATTTTATCCAATTATGCATGATATTATGATTTCCAAGTTTATGAGCCTATGATTTCAAGTTATGATAAATTACCATATGCATGAATGTTTACAAATTTTAAGCTTATGATTTTTAGTTATGAAGTTTTACTAAGCATGCATGATTTTCAAGTGAAATTCAAGTGTGTGTGTTTGTGTATATATATATATCATTACTGACCTTCGCACTATCGTCATGGCTAGCTCACGTATGTTAGCATGTTACGAATTTCAAGGATTTAAAACTAGCAATATAGAACCCTATTTCATGATTATGATATTAGAATTATATGGTATTTTGGGAGTAGTATTTGGCATCGGTGCAGGCTCAGGTTCCAATTTCGCACTCCAGGTATCAAACTACTCGCCAATGTAGCCATGATGGGTTCCTCCACAATTGTTCCCCATGCCCGACTAGGCCACCCATGAGTGATATCACACCTTTTCATGGTTCTACCTCTGTCAAGGCATGAAACACCTCCCAACTAGTGTTTTACAAAAGTTAGCTCCATGCATGCTTACGGGGTGTTGGGCTAGAAGAATCTTCTTGGTTCTTAATTTCTATATATTATTCTGTTCATGTCTTATGATGTTACGACTTATGTATTTGTCTCAAATATACCTTTACGAGGTTTTACTACTTCTACTAAACCAGTCATATTCACTTTATGTTATAATTTTGCAAGCCTTTGAGCCCTTATGTTCGCCTATGCTCAACATCTTATGTTTTATACTATCTGCACCAAGGATCTCTTTATTGATTTTACTTGCATGTTTTTTCTTATTACATTTCAGTACATTTAAAGTATTGACTGCATACTCTATGCAATATCGTCTCATAATATAGGTTCGGGTGATCCTTCTCACTGCCATTAGCTCACTCCCGCCTTGGCCCAATGCCTTCTATCTCAGCTTTGATGAGCCCTCATGATCAGAGGATGCTGGATAGATTATATCTCTTTGTCATGCCTTTTAATCCCCAGACTTTAACAAGCTAGTTGGGGTGTTGTCCCATCAGCTCATTAGATGTTTAGAGACTTTAGACAACTAGTGTACATATGGTTCAAAATGTGGGTTCGTGTGTACGCTCATGTTGATATGCTACGTAGACTACAACTTATATTATGTTTATGCTTTATTTCTGCTTAGCTATGCTCTTATTCATGCTTTGTATGTGACATGGGTTAGCTTGAATCCATTCATGGTTCTTGGTCCCATATCATGCATGGTCCATGCTCAGCTCACACACTAATGCTATACAACCCAAGTAGCAGTGGAGCAATATGGTAGTGGCTCAGGCAAGGTTTGATTTTTTAATTATTTTAGTTTGAATAAAAAGATAAAAATAAAATTAATAATTTTAAGGGGGAGATGGTTTTAAAGTGAAATATTCCTCATTTCTCCCTACTAACCCATTTTCTAACCCCTCACCTCCTCATTTATACGAATCCTTCCCCTTCCTTCAATGTTTCATTTTTCCCTCTACATTCAATACCATTCTCTCTTTCATCTCTTTCATCTTTCATTTCAAGCTTTAAGATTCATTGTACGTTTTGTAATGAACTTTCCTTTTACTTTAGTAAGCATGGATAATGTAATTATGAAGGTGCTTATGAATATGTAGAATCCTATACTCCATGTTCTCCTCAAATTGAATTTTGATGAGAATACAATCTTAATATTGATTTAAAGTGAGAGAAACTCTTATATTAGATAGCAAATGTATTGTATGTTTGTCAAAGAATTGCTAGTTGTGCTTTAAGGGACTGGTTGACTGGGGTTGTTGATGTGAATTTGCATGCTCAAACTTCATGAAAATAGAGTTGAGTTCTTTATGCCTATAAGATGTTTGATAAAATGCCAAAGTAAAAATTTTGTGATAAGTATGGCTTGACATTAAGTATAGGTAGTTCAACCCCCTCCCGATCATAAATCCAACACACACACAAATATAAAAATAAGTGTGGGTAGTCTGAATCCTCAAAATGCTACTAGTAGTTGGAATGAAATAAGGTTATCAGATGGGCTGTAGTTATAAATTCTTATAGGTTGAATTTATGGTTGTAGGAGAAAATGTCACATAGAGAAAAGAGGGATAACATGGAAAATCCCAGGTTGCATCTAGCAGCCGAGGAAAAGGGAAAGGCCTGTTTAGGTGGAGGAGCACATATAGAAGGAAAGCAGTTAGACCACTCTAACCCGAGCGGCATGGGTTGAATGCCATTGACCTATTCCCGGAGATGGTATCAAATGTTTGTGCCTGTAGTCCTTCCGACGCTTGAGCATGAAATTGACATGAGTGTAGTTTGCATCAAATTCGTGGTGCTCTAAAATGATATCATAAAATTGGGGTTGAAGAAGGATAATGACTCCTTGAGAAAAGCAACTTGACATGGTCAAGGAATTTTATGCCAAGTGGGAGCTAGGGTGGATTTAGAGTAAGAATAATATATGGTCTCTGCTAGAGGAATGGATGTTATATTCTCTTACTTCATATAATCAATATTCCTATGGATTTTTCTAACGTAGTTTTCGTGGTAGTTGAGGAATTTTATTGGGCACCCAAATTACAAGGACATCCGCAAGGTGTTGTGCGGATGAGCTTCTAAGGAAACATGGAAACAGATTTCAGTGAGGTTTACAACTACTATAAGAGGCCCAACTTGAATTGGGAGGTAAAGGTGATTTTGAGGTTCGTCAACAACCAAATCATGCCTTTAAAGAACGACGCTGACGTGTCAAAGCTAAAGGTCTGCCTCTACTATTTGGACCCACACACCTATTAATATGAGAAAATTGACGATGTTGGAAATGGAAAAGTGATGAAGGAAAAGGCCACCTCCTAAGTACCCCAGTATAATATCAATTGCTTCTGCAGTTTTTGTGCCAGAATTATGGGGTGATGTAGAGCTGCCATCACAAGTGAGGAAGACATTTGGTATAAACACTCATGATAACTTCACAGGCTGATGGGACTGCTAGGCCTCAGGATGAAGCAAAGGAAAATTCCATAGAGCAAAGGAAAACCCGCATAAAGTAGTCTATTTAGTTTCTTCTTTGCAGACCAAAAAGATATGTAGAGAATCTAAGAGGCAAGTTGGAAGAGTTGGAGCAAATATGCTTATCACCGCTTACTCACCTTTTGACATTGAGGATGAGCCCTCATTGCCAACATAGGAGGACGTGAACATAGAGAGGGATAATAAGGCCTAGAGCTTCTAGAGAAGTTCATTGCCCCATATGCTTTATTTTGTTTAATTCTACAAAGGAGGATACTACAGTAAATTAAGTGTGGGGTGGGAATTTATTATTATATTGTTATAATTGTACCGTTTGTTTGAACTCTTGGTATTGACTTAGCTTGATAGTCTAATTTTTAATTTTTCTTGGTGTAGCTATTTTTTATTTTTATTTCTCTTTATTTTTACTTTTAATTTCTTTTCATAGTCACCTAACCCCCAATTCTTTCTCAGACCTCGATTTCTTTTATGGGGGGTGGGGAGAACCATTTGACTGGGTAAATTTTTATTTTTAGGAATAATTCTAGTCGTATCTAAGGCTTTTCTCGATGATGGATGGGTGACGACTGACTTGAGGAAAAATTAGTTACTTAGGTAGAAGAGTTCAAATCCAAAAATCATCTTGAATGCTATATGCTCAACTAAGATGCTAAATTAATGAATTAACACAAGTCTTGAAGTATATGCGAATATGCATGATGAAATAGAAATGATCCCTTGTCTTTCAAAATGCCTAGGCTCACCTTCTCAGCTCATGTTAATAGAATTAGCTTTGCTGTGGAATTTATTATATTGCCCATGGAACTAAGTTATCTCGTACAAAGCTACCCTTGTTGATTGTGTGCCATGTGAGGTGAGGAACTCCTACATATATTTTATATTTCATATGTTAGTCTAGAACTTACCCCATATGTTATTGAAGTGAAATAAAAGTGCTGCTTAGTCTGAAAAATAATAATACTTTCATTAAATTGTTGTATAACATGTATCCCGGTCGATATCCTGTACCACTAATTAGCACTTTTGAGTCTCTAGCCTCGTCATCTGATAATAAATTACTACCATAATTTTTGCTGAATCTCTCATTTTTTTCTTACCTTGCTTCCTAAGCATTGTAGTATAAAATATATTGGAAGCTATTAAATCAAATGAAAAGGAATGTAAATTCTTTATGGTGATAAGTGAGACTCGCTTAAGATGAAAAGGACCTCATAAGAAGAATGTGACAAGAGAAATAAAAAGAAAAAAGAAAGAAAAATAAGAATAAAAATGCTTTAAAGAAGAATAAAAATGATTGGAGCATTCTTGTTATGAGGAGAACTAATCATAGACATGCGATGAACAAAGCGCTAAAAAGAAAAAGTGGCAGCCAATGGGTGTTATGTATGAAATTTCATATACTTAGGAGGTGTAAGTCACTGTCACAAAGTTATCCTACCCGGGTTCGATCTCGCTCAAATCCACTCCAAATCTTTGATAGTGTAAATGGTCGAAGTAAATACAGAACTCAACGTAGAGTTGGGGTCGAATCCTACAGAGACTATACTAAGCCCACTCTATCTAGTATCAATCAATATATCTATGCAAGCTTAGAGACTATTCAAATTAAGTTTGAGTAAATTTAACTATAGCTATTGATTGCAAGTTGCTATGGTTAAATCAATTTTAGGGAAATTCTAGGGAAATAACCCAAATTATGGGTCGATTCCCCTAAATCACCCAATATAGGCAAATTGGAGAATGAGATATGGTTGAACATTCAACTAAAATACTAGGCAACTTATGGGTATCTTTCAATAGTACCATAAGTATTAATCTACTTCAATTTTTTCAAATTTAAGGAACCCCTTCTACCTAATCGCTTACACTGAAATTCAACCTATATCTAGAGAATCGATTAAACAAGGGTTATGCCTTGGTTTATTATGGCTGGATTCTACCTCAACCTAAATTTGCTCTTTCAAGCCTAAGAAAGGTAATTGGGTAGGATTGGGTGACTTTCATTACCAATCACACACTACAAAGTAATAATCAATCGAATGTTCTTAAGCCTTACAATCACCTACGAAATTGGGATCATTAGGGTTCACAACCCTAGATATGAATTTAGTTACTCATAGAAAGAAGAAGAAGAGAAAGTAAGAAATTAGACATTCTCACCAAAGACATTTCAAACTGTAGAAGAGATCTTGAATTGATAAACTTGAATCTTCAAAATTATAAGCTAAATCTAAGATCTACAATGAAAAGTAAAATTCTATCTATCTTTACTTCTCTAATGAAAATACAATCAAAGCTCCTTGGAAAAAAGAAAAATTTATTTATACTATGTCTTGAAAAGCCCAAAATAATTCAAAATCGGAGCTGCTAGTGTATAGGATGGACTCATCCCTGTAAGGATGGGACCGTCCTTTTCCCACGCTGCAAATTAGCTTCCGCTGACTATATTTCCCATCCTTTGATTAGTGGATCATTTTTTGAAAAGATGGTTCATCTGTCACGCCCCGAGCTTACACCGTAGACGTAACACGGTACTTGAAGCCACAAGTGACCCCAAGTCAACCCCTAGTCTATCATACACTAAATATCTCCGAAAATATGCACAAATGTAACTTTTAAATAATGTATTTATCGGTTTAAGGAAATGTAAAGAATGAAAGTAGAGAAAGAAATAATATATCTGAAATACAATTCTAAAAGACAAGCCTGGTCTGAAAGCCAAATACTGAGGAGTTGCTGGGACAGGCCTCCATCTAGCTCTAAGTCTATACAAACCATATCCACTGAAATTAAACAAGGCCCTCGAGTGATGAGGACTCACACTGACCGTTGAAATGGAATGCTCTAAAACTAAAGTAACTATCTGTGCTGAATCTGAGAACCTGCAACTGTAATTATAACGATACAACATGAAAACATGCGTCAGTACTTTAAACGTACTGAGTAAGTGGGGAAACATACTAAATATAAAGTTTTAACCGTAATGACACGCCATGACCAATGTAAAATTGAATCTAACTACTGATATAATATGAAATGGTCAAGACGACCCTGATTGATGATCAAGGACATGCCCTAAGTCTGAATCATTGAATCTGAAATGCTGTACTGAATTGAGTTGCTTATTATGATACTAGACTGGACCGACTGTTGGAGAGTCTATAACCGATATTTTACCATGTGTGAGCTAGATGTGGAGTCTGATGTATACAATTCCCACGATAGGAACCAATATACCTTGCCAGGGTATAAAGGCATGAATTTGGTGATCACAAAATATCTGGGGCCAATCAGGCCAAGAAATACTATAACCTACGCTGGCAACGTAGTTCGGGAACTCCGGGGTGCACCGGAACCCCGACCCGCCTGCTAAGTTCTACTCCCACAAGAAACCTAAACTAAACTACTAAGATGATAGCTCGAAACTGGGGCTCAAAGCTAGTCAGGGATGAATAACTGCATGTACCCCGAGAGCCTTATCGGACCAGATTTTGAAACTGGATTCTTAAGACTGTCTGAGCCGTTATCTAGAAGTGTCAGAACCGTCTACAAAACAACTAATAACCGAATGGGTCCTGGGCTGGTCGTAGACATAACTAATTGTCATGACCACCTAATGGACCAAATAACTAAAATATGAATCTGAGTCTGAAAACTAGGAGGCAATACCGACACTGAAAATAAACTCGGAGTCAAACTGGGATAAGTTGACATTATTGACACCACCGAGGCTAAGTACAAATTTGACTCAAGCTAGAATGATATGATTGTGACTGAGACTAGATTGATAGAATTCTGTGTTTCTAGTTTACTAAAATTACTAAGCAGCTAATAGAGAGCTCATTTATGCCAACAACCTATAAAATTTCTTAATATAAGGCAAATTTCAAGAATTATGGGAATTTCATTCAATGCAGCAAAAGTCATTCTCGCTAATGGAATATTTTCTCAACATATATATATATATATATATATATATATATATATATATATATATATACAGAAATTCTAGAAATTTCAGCCCAAAACATCCTTCATTCACTAGAGAGAACTGAACAAGTAAAATCATTACCGGCTAAGTTAGGCTTAAATTCACCTTTTGTAATAACACGACCATTTCCCATTAGGAACTGATGAGATTATATCAACAGTAAATGAAACATAATTCTGGAATAAAATCAACAAAAATAAACACGAATCCTCTTCCTATTTGAAAGCTAAGGGCTTAAAACTGATAGAAGAAATTGAAGAGAACTTTAAGGACGCAAGGAAGGACAACTTCGTTAAAACTCCCACATGCTCAAGCAAATTTCCATAAAGATGCTTGAATGATTGAAGTTGGGAGGAACCATAGGACTTTTCTTGAGAATTTCTTGAGAGGACTTTCATGATTTCTTGAGAACTCGAGAGTGGGAAATGAGGAATGAAACTACTTTCCTCACTCAAGACGTCTGAAAAATCGTAGCCAAAACGATGTGAAGTTTAGGCTTGGGAGGATAGAAAATTACTAAATATCCTTATAGATTCTTCTAGGAAAAACTGTCAGGTGCCTCTAACGGTGACCTAATGACTGCCGTTACCAGGCAATGAGTCGTTGGGTCCTTCTCATTAAGTTCACCGTAAAACTTGTTCTTAACTCCTTGGCTTGGCAACGGGCTAATTAACGAGTCGTAGGGCCTCGATAATGACTCATGAGGTCGTCTGCTGAGAAACACTAACCTTACCACCTGGGAATCCTTTTCACGGTTTACCTGACGAGTCGTTAGTCCCCTTTAACGTACTCATCAGGCTGGTCGTTCTCGCAACATTTCTGGGCAGTTTGCATTTTCCATTTAAGTCCTGGATATTGATTTTGAGTTTCGGGGCACATAACATTCTCCCTTGGAAAACATTCATCCTCAAATGTTATAAAACTCATAGCAATTCAGGAAAAATAAATAACTAAGGTATTCAAACATTGCCTCGTACAACTGCCAAACGACTGAAATGACACTTATTTAAGAGAATATCACCGAACCGAATTTTGATTTTCATAACACAACCAAATTCAGAAAGAAAATTTATTTACATAAACTGAATCTGGCCAACTAGATCAGGTTCCAAAACAAAATTCATATCAAGCTACAAAACAGAGCCGGTAGAGCACAAGTGTGTATTTGGCCTCATCTACTTCGGCTTTCCATGCAGCACCTCAACTGGCCATTCTCTCCACAAAACCTTGACTAAGCTATTTCCATATTCAACATACGAACCGTTTGCTAGGATCAGACTGATACATCCTCATAGGTGAGGCTATCCCGACTGCCACACAATCCATTGGCACTACAGAGGTTGGATCTACGATACACTTTTTCAAAAGTTATACATGGAAAAATGGATGTACAACTGCTAGTTCTAAAGGAAACTCTAGCTCATAGGCCACTTTGCCGATACGCCTGCGAAAATTATAGGGTCCTATATACCTCGAACTGAGTTTCCCTTCTTTTTCAAACCTCATTACCCCTTTCATGGAGAAATTTTTAGATATACCCAGTCATCAACTAAAACTCCAGCTCTCTCTTCGCACATCCGCATAGATTTCATTTGGGCTTTGAGCCGTTTTCAATCTCTCAAATGAGCTGAACTTGCCTGCATTGCCTCGTGAACCGAGTCTGGCCCTATCAAAGTAGCTTCACCGAATTCAAACCATCATTGGAGATCTACACCTCCTACCATACATTTCCTCAAACAGCTATCCGATGCTAGAATGGTAGCTTGTTGCATGCAAACTCGATAAGAGTAAAGTGGTCATCCCAATTACCCTTAAAAATCAATTGCGCAATGCCTAGCATATCTTCTACAGTCTGAATAGTCCACTCAGCTTGCCCATCTGTCTGCGGGTGAAAAGGATGTAATGAGCTTGAATCGAGTGCCAAGTCCCTTCGAAAAGACTTCTAGAAATGGGAGGTGAACCGGTATCCCTTTCTGAAATAATAGCCAATGGCACCCCATGAAGTCTAAATCCAGCTCCTGAATATAAAAGTTTATATGATCCTCAGCTGAATCTGTAGTTTTGAGTAGGAGGAAATATGCTGACTTAGTCATTTGGTCTACTATTACCCATTGAGCTGCGCGTCGATGAGTCCGAGGTAGACCCACAATGAAGTCCATATTTACTTCTTCCCACTTCCGTGGGTATGACATATCTTTGGTCATCCTCTGGTCTCTGGTGTTTTATCTTGACTTGCGGCAGTTCGGGCACTTAGCCACAAATTCGGTAATGTCTCTTCATGCCATTCCACCAGTAAAATATCCCGCAAATCGCGGTGACATTTTGGTAGCACCAGGTGAATGGTGTATCTCGAGCCAGTGGCCTCACCAAGATTCGGCTATCTTAACTTACCAACATCCGACACGCATATTCATCTCTGGTAGAGAAGTACCCTATCTCCCCTTGGGAGAAAGTCTCAACCTCCTTTCTGAGGACTCGCTTTTTAAGCTGTAATAGAATTGGGTCCTCATCTTGTCTGGAATTAACTTCTACTACCAAGGATGAATCTCGACCCACTTCATACAACTACTCCGCCTTCGGCTGCGTCTATCAGCCGCACTCCCCTAACTGGCTTAACGGTGAAAATCTCTCACTAATTCCTTTTACCTTTCCACATGAGTTACGCTACCTATAGACATTCTTCTTAGGGCATTATCCACTACGTTGGCTTTACCCGCATAAATACACTCATGTCATAATCCTTTAGCATCTCCAACCAACGTCTCTGGCGTAGGTTTAGGTCCTTCTGACCAGAAATACATACTGAAGGCTCTTTTAATCTGTGAACACATCCACGTGAGCCCCATACAAGTAGTGTCTCCACATTTTTAACGTGAACACATCAAGCCGCCAACCCAAGTCATGAGTTGATAAATTTCTTCCTATGAAGTTTGAGCTGTCTGGAAGCATAGGCTATCACCTGCCACGCTGCATCAGAACGCAACCGTTCAACTTTGGAAGCGCTTGGCAATACACAACAAACCCATTGGTTCCTTCTGGCAGGTCAAAACTGAGCGGTAGTGAGTCAAGTCTTCAACCTCAAAAACTCTTCCTCACACCTCATCCCACCACTCAGAATTTTACCTTCCTTTGAGTTAACTTGGTGGAGATTCTATGGAGGCAAAATCCTCAACGAACCGACGGTAATAGGGAACCCGCTAAGCCCAAGAAACTCCTGATCTCTGGGTAGGAGAGTGCAGGTCTCGGGGCTAACTTCATCGTTGAAATTTTATGAGAATCTACTTGTATCCCTTCACCGATACTACATGACCCAAGAATGACATGCATTTCAACTAGAATTACTACAAATTTGGTAACAGCCACTCCTATGTCTGTAATGCTATCCTTAGATGATTGACATGCTCTTCCTCATTTCTGGAGTACACCAGAATTTTGTCGATAAATATGATGACGAACATATCTAGATACTAGTTGAAAACCTTATTCATTAGGTCCACGCATACCGGGCGTTTGTTAATCCAAACGACATCACCACAAACTCGTAGTGACCATACCGAGTTCCTGGAATGCCGTTTTCGGTATATCACTCTCTCTAACCCTTAACTGATGGTACCTGACCTGAGGTCAATCTTTAAGAAACAACTAGCTCCCCCAAGTTGGTCGAATAAGTTGTCAATTCTAGGCAAGGGTACCTGTTTATTTATTGTGACCTTGCTCAGCTTGACGGTAACTACACATTCTGGGAGGGTACTGTCTTTCTTACGCAACAGAATAGTACTGAGCACTTAGGAGAGATGCCGGGTTTGATGAAACCCTTATCAAAAAGGTCCTTTAACCGCTCCTTTAGCTCCTTAAGATCACTGAGCCAATTCCGTAATGAGGGATGTAGATGGGATGAGTGTCTGGAAGGAGATATATTCCAAAGTCTATTTCCTGTCTGTGTAAACCCAGGAACATCTTTAGGAAATACATTTGGGAACTCGCTGACAACTGGAACTGACTGAATGGGTTGGGGTCTCAGAGGCACCTGACCGAACTAGATGATATAAACATCCCTTGGAAATGAGTTTCGGGCCTAAAGAAGGAAATAAACTACCCTAGGTGCTAAACTGCTGCCTAACCATTCTAACACGGGCTCATCTGTAAACTGAAACTTGACAACTCTAGTCCTGCAGTCAATCGAGGTATAGCAGAGTGTAACCAATCCATGTCTAGAATAAGGTCGAAGTCACCATGACTAGCCTCTCTACAAGATCGTACTCGGAATGATTTTATTCAAGATCGAGACTAGGTAGTTTATACACCAGGCTGGCTTGAATCGATCAAGCAACTGGGTGGAAACTGAGAAGGGTTCTGATGTGACCCTGGACTGTTGCTGAACTAAACTTTGACATATGGAGTTACAAATGAAAGAGTAGCTCCCATATCTAAGAGGCATACACGCTCAGGGTGAAAGCAGACGTAACATACTAGTAACTACGTCAGGTGAACTTTCCTGATCCTAACGAGAAGAGAGAGCATAAAATTGATTTCATGCTGACCGCCATCTGTACCTGATGGGTTGGCCTGCTAGAGCTGATGAGGTAGTGATTGTTATCTAGCTCGCCCTTCTGATGGGCACTCCCTAAGCCCGTGTCCACCATTCACACCCAAAGCAACCTCTCATCCCCGAAGGCATTCCCTCTGTGATTCTAATCATACTTCTGACAAGCTGGATACTTGTTTTCTGTGCTAGGCCTGAGACTCAGTGCCAGAAGACTCCACCCCTCCGATCCTGGAGGGACCGAAAGGTTAGGGCGCCAGCTGAGCTAGGGTGTTGGGGCTCACGCTGTTGTCAGGGGCTGCTACCACCGCGACTGTGGCCAGCAACCGTATGACCAGCTTCTGCCCTGGGCTTACGTTCCACATCTTTCAGCTTCTCTACTTCAATCTGCTGGGCATACACAATTAAACTAGAGAGGTCCATGTCCTTGATTAACATTGTCAGTCCTACTCTTTGAGGACTAGATTAGATAATCCATTTACGAATCAAGATAAGTGAGCCCTTGGCTCAAATTCTACCATCTCCTGAGCATACTTTGATAGTCTAGTAAACCTACAAAGCATACTCCTCCATTGTCTGGTTTCCCACAGGTTCATAAACTTCTGCCATCTTAGCCTCCCCATTCCCCGGGGAAATAACCTATCTAGAAAAGCTATATGAAACTCTCCCACTCAATCGGTCCTCAGCTTTCCGTTGACCACCCTCCTTCCATCGTTGTACCAAATCTGGGCTACCCCTTTAATTTGGTAGGCAGCCAGGTCAACACTCTTAGAGGAGTTGACACCCATGATCCAGGTGATCTTTCTGATCTCATCTACAAAGCCTTGTGGGTCCTCTCCCACCTTGTTTCTGAAAGTCCTGGAGGGTTCATCCGGGTGAAATCCCGCACCGGGCAGTAGCTGCAGACCCACTTGTGTGGATACCGGAACCACCTAGCGTTCACTTGATTGGTGCATTTATTCGAGCAAGCAACTGGATGGCCGCCCCGACTCGGCGGTAGACACAGAGTCATCTTGAGGAACTGTCGGAGCTGGTGGAGCAGGTATGTTGGCGTTTTCGGCTGTTCATCCATTTCACGCCGAGGAGGCATTATTCACCGAAAGAAAGTAGGACACGGGTTTAGAAAGACGCCTTGGAATTGGACTTTAAAGCACGATAAAGAGCATGAACAAAAGGGAAATTTTCCTAATCACATCTCATAGCCTCCTCGTCATAAGTGTGGGCACGCTTCACACCTATGAAAAGGAATCTACTTGACGCGAATTTCAGACATCCGAGGATTCTCTTAACCTAGTGCTCGATACCAAGTTTGTCACGCCCCGAGCTCTCCTAGATTTAACACGGTACTTGAAGCCACAAGTGACCAAGTCAAACCCCTGGTCTATCGTACACTTCAGCATTTTGAGTAAACATGCACAACGGAACTTAAATAATAGATTTATCAGTTTAAGGGAAATGTAAAGAATGAAAGTAGAGAAAGAAATAATATATCCGAAATACAATTCTAAAAGACAAGTCTATTCCAAAGTTAACTACCGAGGAGTTGCTGGATAGGGCTCCACTAACTCTAAGTCTACACAAACCATCCAACTGAATTAATTAAATAAGGACCCTGAGTGATGAGGACTCACACCTGGGATTTGCTAAAAATGGAATGCTCTGAAACTGTAGCAGCTATCTGTGCAATCTAAGAACTTGCAAAACAGAGCCATGAAACGATACAACATGAAAATATGCGTCAGTACTTTGAATGTACTGCAAGTGGGGTAAAACATACTGAATATAAAGTCTGAACTGTAGTGACACGCCATGACCAATGTGCAACCGAACTAAACTACTGATATAATCTGAAATTGTCAAGACAACTCCGTTTTGATGATCAAGAACATGCCTTAAGTCTCGGGCCACTGGACCAAATGTTGTACCGAACCGAGTTGCTTATTCTTATACAGGACTGACTGACTAGTGAGAGTCTATAACTGACATTTAACTACGTGAGCTAGAAGTGGAGTCTGATGTATATACTTACCGGTAGGAACTAATATACCTTGCCGGGGTATAAAGCATGAACTGGGTAATCAACAAATATTTGGGGCCAATAAGGCTAAGTAATACTGAAATTTACGCTGGTAACGTAGTTTTGGGGACCTGGGTGCGCTGAAGCCTGACCCGCTTAGTGGTAAATTCTACTGCCACTAGAAAACCTAAGGTGAACTACTAAGTTGATAGCTCAAAACCTGGGCCCAAGACTAGTCAAGAACGAATAACTACATATACCCTGAGAGCCTTATCACCGTATTCAAACTCGGGTTCTAAGACTGGTCAGAGCTACTTATCTAGAAATATCGTAACCACAATAGAACAACTAATTATTGAACGGGGTCTTGAATGGTCAAATCTATAACTGAATGTTATGAACGCCTAATGGACCACAAATAACTAAAATATGAATTCTGAGTCTCGAAAACTGGAGGCACCCACCGATACCTAAAATAACCGGAATCAACCGATCAGTTGATATTTTCGACAACACTTCAGGTTGCTAAAATCTGACTCGGAAGCTAGACTGGAGCAGTGATTCTCGACTAAGACTAGATTGATAGAGTTCTCACATGGTTCTAACTGACTAAATTACTAAGCAACTATTAGAGAGCTCATTTATGCCAACAACCCAGACAATTTCATAATACAAGATAAATTTCAGGAATTATGGGAATTTCATCTAATAGAGCAAAAGTCATTCTCGTTAATGGAATATTTGCTCAACATATATATATAGAGGAAATCCTAGAAATTTCAGACCAAGTCATCCTTCATTCACTAGAGAGAACTGAACAATTAAAACTACTACCTGAAGGTTAGGGCTTAAATTCACCTTGTAATGAAACTCACAATTGATATGAACTCCATGGAGACATATCAAAAATAAATATGAACATTGTTCTAAGTGAAATCAATGAAAATAAACACGAATCCTCTTCCTATTTGAAAGCTTAGGGCTTAAAACTGATAGAAGAAATTGAAGAGAACTTTTTGGACGCAAGGAAGGGCAATCCCCTTGCTAAAAACCCCACATACCGGCTAAATTTCTAGATAAAGAAGCTTGAATGATTGAAGCTGGTGAGAAACTACACTTTTCTTGAGAGTTCTTTAGAGGAGACTTCGATGATTTATTGAGAACTGAGAGTGGGGAATGAGGAATGAACCACTTTTTCCCCACTAAAATGTTTGAAAACCGTAGCCAAATGATATAAGCTTAGGCTTCTGGAAGGATAGAGAATTTACTAAATAGACCTTAGAGATTCGTTGGGAAAAACTTTCTGGTGCCTATAACGGGTGACCTAACGACTCATTACGAGGTCCAACGAGTCAAGGTCCTTCCACAAGTTCATTGGAAAAATTCCATCGTCACGATGGGCACATGACGAGTCATCATGACTCAGGAATGACTCGTCGTCGTTCGTCAGGTACACTAGTAAGAAAGCTAGAAAGGATTGAAAATGAAGGACCTGGATGAGTCGTTACTGCTGATGACGACTCGTGGTGACTCTTCCATCAAGTACACCGTAAAATCCTCAAATTTCTAAACTACGCTGGAAACGGGCGACTTCTAATGTTGTAGGGCCTGATAATGACTTCATAGAGGTCGTCCGGTTGGAAACACTAACTCATCATCTTGGAATCCTTCACATGGTTGACCTGACAAGTCCTTGGGTCCCTTAACGACTCGTTAGGGCCGGTCGCTTTGCAACATTTCTATAGTTTTCTAGATTTTCTGATTTAAGTCCCGAATATGGATTTTGAGTTTCTGGGGCATTACATCATCTTTGGCTTCGTCGTTTAAAATTTCCTTCTGCCTCATCATGATTCTGGTTCTTTCAACTAGTGGACCATCTTCTCGAAAGATGATCCATCCTTTAATTCATTGTTTAAGGACTTCTTCAAGTTGGATTTTGGAAATAATGGCTTAGGCTAGATGGACGAACATGCATATCATCTTTTTTAGATAGACGGTCTGTCCTTTGGTTCGTCCTTGGACGGATTTCTCGCTTAACACCTTTTCTCTTCATTTTATTGGGTTCCTAAACATGACATACGAGGTTAGTTTTCACTTGTTTTATATCCTAAAACATGCAAAATGCTATGAAATGAAGCAAGATGTGTCAAATTCCCGACATATCAACATCCCCAACTTAAAGCATTTGCTTGTCCTCAAGAAACTAAGAAAAGAAACTAGTTTTCACAATCGTTTGGGTAAGCTTAATCTCCATTTATGAAACTATACCAACATGCATACATTTAGACTTGAGTAAAAAAACATGTCGGCCATTCAATCCCCTCACAATCAGATCAAGAAAAGTGTCCTTTCTTCTAAAGTAATGCTAACACACCGTATAAGGACACACAAGATCAAAAGAGAAGAGAAATGCACTCAACTCTCATAAGTAAATTCACAAGGTAGGTCACAACCAACATATGCTTTCCAGTTTACTCAAGTGTCATTCCTTTAGGATATCGGGATTGAGATCATATAAGGAATTTTCTAAGCTTGTAATGAAGGTCAAAGGATTGGTAGGATACAAATATGGCTTTTAGTGACTCCAAGCGTACCAATCTTTGGACAATTTCAATACTTTTTCACAACCTTTTACCTTTTTTCTCTTCTTTTAATCCCTTCTCTTGTTTTGGAAACACCCAAGTATTTTTGTGAGCTTTTAAATTTCATTTTTCTTCTTTTTTTTTGTTTTATTTTATTTTTTCTTATTTTTAGCTCATTTCTTAGTTACACCTTGGGATATGATCAAACATCCATCTTTGACCAATTTCTTTTTCCCATATTGTCACCCCCAACTTACAACTTTTTGCTCATTTTTCATCAATTTTCATCACTTTTCAAAGTGTCAATGAGGATGAGTTCAAAAGAGGGTAAACTTGAGAATTGATGTTAGCTTTCATTGCGGTTGATCAAGAAAAAGGCTCAAAGGCCTGCAAGGAGACTAGGGATACATGCATACTCTGTAGGTCTATTTAGGCATGGTGACTTGTGAAAACACAAAGAAGGCCTAAGTTCACCTCTTGCAATCCATAGCAATCCTGTAAGTTTGAGTCACGAGAAAGAAAAGTTGTAGAATGTGACCAAATCATGAACAAGCAAATATTCTTTTCCACATTGGGTACATGGATATAAAAATGACTACACATAACTCTCAACTAGGGACACAATGCCAACATTTTATGTCACAAATGGAGGTATAAAAGTCAATATTGAACAACTACGTGTAAATAACAAGCACATAAAATAACCAAATGCCACCACCACCTAAGTCAAAATCATTTTATTCAACCAAAGATGACTTAACACAAGTTGATACCCTTAGGAATATCGCTTAGCAATCTAATAGGGCCCACATACTACGACACTTTAACCACATTAAGATTCAACAAAAGGTAAGAATTCTAGGAAAACAAGGGCTAAGAAACTAAGGACTCTATACTAAAAAGAAAAAAGAAGCTAATCTATGAAACAAAAGAACTATACTATGAAAGGTAAAATGGACTAGAGTGGTTTAACATCACATATAATCATAAACTCTATCAAAAGCATCATATCATACAAATTAGAGTTTTCAAAGTAAGCATCATACAAGCAATTTCCACATAGGGCCAAATAATGCTCACTCCCACCTAAAAATAGTGCAGTGCCTCAACTACACATATAAAAACAAAATGAAAGAGTAAAAGTGAAAAAAAAACTCCCTATAGCGCTCAAATCATGATACTCAAGGTCATCTTGAGGTGGTACTGATAGGTTGTCATTTGGATCATGAGCGAGGCTTCAGACGTGAATGCGTGGAATCTCTATCGCCCTCCTAAGGGCCTCTCTGCTAGGGATATATCTGGAGCAGTTGATGGTGCTTTCGGTGCTGGACTCTTGCCCTTATCTAGTGGGAGGCTAGGAGAAACTATCTATTCCCGAAATCTAAGTAGGAATCCGCTCTTGTGGAGGATGGTCATTATGTCCCCGGGATTGGGACTAATGGTGGAATGGATTAAGACTGATTCGTGGCAAACTGGTATCACATGGAATAAAATCTATGATACTAGTAATAGGCAGTGTCCAGTCCACAAGCGTTATCTAGACCTCCTTTGGCCACCTCTCGCATTTACAAGTCTGGGTGATGCGAGCTCTAGTCTCTGCCAAATCAAATAAGAGTGATTAACATATCTCGACAAACTAGCACCTCCTCGAGCTAGCTCAATTTGGCATCTCAGCCTCTAAGTGAGATGCTAATTCAAGATATTCCTTAATTAAAGAGCCTACTCACAATAGTAGCCTACGAAGGCTGACAAATCATTAATAAAACCTAGCAAGTCAGCGCTTCCTTTCTATTAAGTCTCAAGGCTAGACTAGGTAAGGAATCTCTTGAGCTCAATAATGGTCTTGGTGGTGCAGTTGGCATGGGTGCAGTGGTGGATGGATCTATTGTTATTGTGTTTGACTCACTGGTGGATTGCGATGTGGCTCTTCAGGCATGATACTCGACTCAATAGTGTGCCTCTCCTGATAGTACACAACTCGGGTACTTACCGAGGTTACCAAGGTGTCATCTCACATCCTAGTGATATTAGTCACTTGACGAGCATCAATAAATAAGTCCTCCCTCAGTAGGATCAGCATGCCTGCCCTCTGGCTTAGTGTTGTAATCAAGCACGAGAATGGTATAGAGGTGGAAGTCTAGATGGCCCTATCCTTCATCTCCAAACACACTTTCTAGAAGATATCTATCCTCTTCTTGGCCACTATGGATGCCACAACTAGAGCGTGTTTAAGCGGTAGTTTGTTGTCTCTCTTAGTTGGACAAATCCAACTGCACGCCACATTCTACCAGAACTTAGCCGAAGTTGTAGTCTTCTTGAATATATCAACCATCTCAAGAGCAAATCCCAAATTGTGGTACTGCCTCTCACTCTCGAACATCCATCCTCTAGATCAACGCCCCGAGCGGCTATCTCATCATAAGCAAAGGGTGTCTACCATGTCAAAATCATCCCTAAAATAGTATTGGTTGATCACCTCTGGCTGATGTTAATCAACACTCCTATGATTAATACCTCCGACATAAGTATCTCTATCTGCATCTTCAACACTCGGGTTTGACCATAGGGATGGTCGCCCATACTACATAAACTCCCCGGATTAGTGTTTGAATGTAGTGGCCTACCGGGTGAAATAAGAACTCACAGTGCTAGTATTCTCAAATCTATTGGAGCTAATAGCGCCTTCTTCAATAATTCCCCAATGAGGATTCCCATTTGTGAGCCTATCACCCCTACAAATACTGGTCCCTAGAGCCCAAAAATGACCCACCTCTACCTCGTACATATCCTTTCCCCCGATTTTGTCTTAACCCTACTACAGGTGTTAGAGAGGAAGTCTAGCTAGAAGATTCGTCTTGCAGCCTTAATAGAGGAAACGTCAATCTGGGCTCCACTAGCTTGGGCCTAACCATGGTCTGTACCGGACTAGGTTTTGTAACTTAGAAATGATGACTTATAGATGCCGCTTGAGTCCGTGGAGATGAGAGACACTCGCCGCCTCATCCGTGGTCCTCCCACTCATTCGAGGAAAAATTCTCCTCATCCTCGTCCACAAGTCGGTACCTCTTTGGTGTATTAGTCTTCTTTCCTCCTCTAGGTATAGATCTTTTAGGTGTCATTACGTGTGATCATGCAACAATTTGTCAGAACATGGAATCGAGGTAACATGAAATTAGAAAATGGGGTGTAATGGATGTGGGAGGGACGCATCCGTACTGGAAGAGATGGACCATACCTTGTTTCATCTATTGACCCTAGTAGGTTCTCTATTTCAATGGATGGTTCAAGGTGTGGAACTTCCTTTCAAAAGGCATTCTATCCCTTGCGTTGTCCTTTGGCTTAACAAACTTGAGTGTTCGGGTTCAATAGATTTTTGAGACAAAGATGCTTCTTGCCTTTTTGGAAAAGATGGCTGTCACTTCTTCGTTCTTTGGAGGGTGGGCACAATTCTATCTTTTTGGGCAATTCATCTTTGAACATAGAACAAGCATGGGTTGGGGCTATACCAATTTTAAGATCATTAAGCAATTTATCGTCCACATTTAGGTCAAAAAGAACTTCACCTTAGCCCCGTCCTATATTCTAAAGAATTTCACTAAGTTCTTTCCCCCAAGTCACTTCAAGCATAGGTTCAACAATACCCAAAGTAAAAAAATCAATTAAATCACAACAGGCAATGAGGAAGATCAATCAAAAGAATAAATACCTAGATAACTTCTCAAATGCTCATGTGCTTGAATGAGAAATGGGTATGAAATGGGACTTCAAAACCCTAGCTATGTGCATAGTGATCTGTGTGTGCTTAAGGTACGTGATGCAAGTAATTCAAATTGAGCAAGAGTGCACAACAATGGAGGTTTCTAAAGTAAGAAGGGAGATGGGTGGAGAGATAAAGATAAGCAATCAGGCAAGGGTTGCCTATGATGCCCTTTAATTTGGGGCTTGAAAAATATGTTAGTCAGTTTAGCCTATGGGTAGTCTATTGAGATCAACCCACTCATTTATGAAGACCCGACCTAAATCTATCTCAAAAAGGTCCCACACAAAAAATTTTTAAAATACAAAGATGGTCCAAAGGGTGGATCGTCTAGTCATAGTACAACTATATATTGACCGTCTTTTGAATTTCTTACTAGAACCTCCTGAGTCACTGACGTCAGGAATGTGATTCGGCCCTTTTGAAAAGACGGTCCATCTATCCCTCCACATTTGCACGCCAATTTCCCTTTTCTATATTAGATCAATTTCCTCCATCTTTTCAGTGTACCTGCATGCATCACCACCTACTTAGTGAAATAATACTTGGATTGCCTCCCAAGAAGCACTTGATTTAACATTGCGGCACGACATAAATACTACACATGGTATAGAATCCTCAAGTTGCCTCCCAAGAAGCGCCGATTTAATGTCACGACGACACAAAAGATACTTGGATCATTTATATGGTAAGCGTCTCAAGGTTGGGACTTCCTCACCCAGCTTCCTCTTACTTTTAGAGCCACAGAGGCCTACTACCCATTTTTTGATTTGGCCTTCTTTTTTCAGCAGCCATGGCTGTTCAGCTTTCACAACATTTTTCATATATTAACTACAAAATGAAAACTTCTGACCTGGTGGTCAATCACCTTCCTGCCTTGCGCGACTAATTTGACTTGAAGGAGGATTGTGCTGAGTCCCATTAGTTCCTTTCTAATATCCAAAAAAGGTCTCCCAAGTATGATGAAATATCCTGATCCATATTTCAACTAGAATTCACAAAATCAAAACTCAATTTTTGACTTTTATAAAGACATCTTCTACCAATTCCCAATCAGTGTTCATTGTCTTATTGGCCATCTACAGCTGGATAAAGGTGGACTTTAACATGGGCAACACAGACTACTTGTAGATATCTAGAGACATCAAATTACTTGCAGCCTATTCTCACAAAGGCATGCAAATAATCATATTCACTTCATCCTACTAGAATGATATACTCACCCAAATCTCCTTTCTTTCAAATATAAGTAAGGGTACAAAGACATCAGCCGGTGCGTCACTAGAATCAGCTCCTCTTTGTCACACAACAACTTCCTTATTAGTAGAATCTTCAAGTGCTTAGCAAAATTGGGCATCTCTTTGATGGAATCTATAAATGGTACTCAAAATGTCACTTCTTTTAGTCACTCAATGTGCTTTGCCACTTTTGCATCAAGAGCTTATTGGGATATTCTTTGTGGAAAAGGAGGAACTGATAGAGAAAAATATTTAGCAAAGTCATCTATACCTCTCTTGACCTTTCCTTTCTCTTTTGGAGCAATTGAACCATCTTTTGCAACTTCCTCTATTGGTGGCTTTTGACTCTATCTCAATCTATCCCATAAATAGAAGGCTTTCGACCTGTCAACTTGTCATCAACCTTATGCATAATCTAGACGCTATCAACCACATCATCCTCAACTTCAACATTCATGGGCTGTACAATCTTGCTACCTCTATGATAATGGGCTATACATTAAGCATTGAAAGGTCCCGCATGTCATTTCGGATTAGCCATGGTGTTACTAAGAAGCTGGCCTTTTTAAAGGATTTTGGTCACAGGAAAAGATCTAACACTTATTGCTCTAGATTTTTATATGGATTTGTGTGAGAACCTACGATCTCCATAAGGCTATTTAGAAAGAATCCGATCTCTTGGTTAGCAAACACCTTCTCCAACATTCCTTCAAGCAGAGCCTCCATGATCTGAGAAGGACCCTCCTCCAATTTTGAGAGTTAGAAGTGAGACTTTTTGCAGAACACAGAAGACATGGTTTCAATTTTGATAATTTGCACTATTGTGCCAACTCAGTTGGGGCCACTCATAATCACTTTCTTTGGAAGTATTGACCTTACCTTGTGGTTGGGGTCTCCCACGCCTTGATATGACGAAGATGGGTGGCCTTGTCGATAATGTAGTCTATAACCACCGGATGAGTTTCCAACATAGTTGAAATCTTCAACTTGCATAGGAGGTTGCTCCTAGAATAAATGATATTGATATAGAGTGTAAGCAATTCATGCCCATATTTAACGCCACTCCAGTCTCTTCACTGCATGTACCTTTTGATCTTAGACTCGGCCAACTTTTGGTGAGAAGGGCTATGTTGGTGATCTTGGGCATATTTACATGCCCAAATGCTATTTTATAATCCTAGTTTAGTCAAAGTGTGTAAGCACTCCTATTTAATTACTTTCTCATGTAAATTTATATATATGTGTGCATGAACTAAATTGTAAAGTGATTAGCACATGTTTGTAGGTGAACTATGCTTAGGAAGGGTCAATATGACAATGCACAAGCAAGGAGGAACTTTGGATTGAGTTGGGATGACAATTACACAAAATGGCATGAAGAACAGCCTGCCACACAGCCCAGTGTGCCACGCTACAACTGCATGATAGGCGCTATGCCATGTGAGAGGACATTTGATACCACTAGGCAAGGCAAGAGTAGTGGCAGCGCATAATGGAACCGTGTTACACCCTCCACCACGCTGATGGATGTCAAACACACCAGGCGACACCCATGCCAAGGACACACCTAGTGTGCATTCAGAGCAGGTCCGTGCCACGCCGCTTGAGCTGCGCAATGGGTAGCGTGTCGCGGGAGCCATTTTGGGCAAGGAACAACTTTTGCAAATTTTCACTTATTATAAATTGAACACTTAAACTCCTAATTTTGATTATCACATCTTATTTTGGAAAGCATAGAGGAGGAAGAAACTCACTTAGGGTTTGGTATTTTTTTTAATTTTTCAAACATTCTTGTAAGTACTTCAATTTAAACATGTTTTTGAATCATTGGATGAACTCGAGTAGCTAAAACCCTTTCGTAGGGTTGAGGCCACGTACATGATATTTGCATAAATTCATCTTTGCTCGAGCTTTTCATTTTTGTTTTTCTGCATTCTTGTTAATTACCATTTTAATGCTTGATAACCATTGAAATGCACTTTTATGATTAGCAAAAGCTCAAAAGAGTAAACCTAGGTTAGAAACTAAAAATGGTGGGAGCAAGTTCTGTCTTCAAGATAAGATTCGCAGTTAGTATATCAATTATGCCTAATTCGCCTTGCTTTGTTAATTAGACATGAAGATAATTAGACACTTAGGATTAAATTGTCACATCACCACTCTTAGACGCTGTGAAGTTAATTCTAGGGTAAATGATTAGACGAATGAAATTCCATAATCAAGGGTATAAACTCAGAAACTACATCCATATTATTAATTGCTCACGAATTAGGGTGTCACATCCTACCAATGATGCAGGTGTGAGACTAGTTTGTTGTATTTAGATGCTCGAAAGACCGTGAACATCGCATACTAAATCCATATGAGACAACAAATGAATTTTAATATGCTCAAACCATTTTGAAATTTAGCATGCTTAATGTTTGTTCTTAACTCTAGATGCTTCTTATTACCGTTTTTTATTAGTTGTGATAATCTATACCTTAAATAAAAACATCATAATCTCTAAAACCAACAATTGTGAGAATTGGAATATAACGCTTGAACTTGGAATATTTGCTAAATTAGTCTAGTCCTTTGTGGGTCTGACATCTGGTTCTTCTCGTAGTCACTATACTACTTGTACGACCGCGTACACTAGCACGTGCATTGGGGCACAACAGTTAGTAGCCTTTGCAGCCATCATCTGTTCATGATCCTAGTTCTCCTTCATCAAGTGAGACAATGAAGGAGTACCCACATTTATCCCTCTATTTTGATCCCCCATGCCATTTATGCTTGTGCTAGCAATCCATTGAATGTCTTATCCATGAAACATCCTCCCATGACATTATTTGCAATTGACTATGTGATGAGTTATATGGGTCGACCACCGTACTCTGACCTGGCCTCGACTAGGCCCTACAGAAACAGAAACAACACACACACAAATAAGACAGTAAGGAAAGACGACACACGATATTTACGTGAAAACCTCCTTGCTCACAGGAGGTAAAAACCACGACCTACCTCGCAGGATTTTCTTAAAACTCTTCTACTAGATCCGAGCAACAAGGTTTGCGTACTCTAGTGTAAACTAAGAGATTAACTTCCTAATGTCCCACTTGTAACACCTCTATTACAAGACTTTACACAATGACCTCCGTGTCATCTACTCCACCTAACAAACTGTTTTACAAGGCTAATCTCTAGCCAAACATCAACCAACTCTAGTTGACGAAAACAAGAACAACTCTTTGACAAAGCAAAACTTGCACAAATGACATAAGCTTTCTATCTATTACAACACACTCCCTATTCTTGATATAGTAGCCTGGCATGTTTTGTACTTCGTCGTACTTCCTTCTAGACGAAGAAACAGCTGATCCTTTTTTCGAGAGAGCAATGGCTGCTATTGCAAGAGGATGATGCTTGCCTTTTGGAGAGGAATATGCTAAGTGTTTTGCTGTATTTTTTCTGAATGGTGATAGAAAGTGTTTGTGTGTCCCTTTTGTTGTTATTTGCTAGATGCCAAGGACTAGGTTTATGGACACACAAACAAGGAAGCTCTTCCATTGGACAAGGACACTGCTCTCGCCGCACCGCTGCATTGCATCACCGCTTATCTTGACCAACCAGCTGCCAAAAAGCACTTTGGCCAGCTTGTCTTGGAAAGTTTTCCCTGCCTGGGCTTCAAATTGTGCAAATGGCGTAAGGGATCTGGTCTCTACGTATCGGGTTGACATCATTAAAACCTGTAATCTAACAATTTCCCTTTTTGATGATGATAACCACTCGCATAGACTGCATAGTTTCAACACAACAAGCTTCACAAATATTCTGTCACCAGTATTCCATTCCCCCGTTTCATCGCACCACCCGGGAAGCTTAATCTTCCCCCTTTGGCATCATAAAAAGAAACACAGAACCAAGACAAAGAATGCAGAATCATGTTAACTCATGGCGCTGGGGCAACACTAACAAGAATGGGAAGCAAGCTACAACAAGAAGAACAATAGGAACACATCCAACAACAATATCATTAAGTCGTGTGGCAAAGTATTACAACATCACTAGCAAAACAGTAATTAAAAAGCATAGAACGTGAACTGACAGACGGCAACAACAAAACAACCAGACAACAAGAGACAAAGAACATGGCTTAAGAGGTGAGGTTTATGTAGAGAAGAGCAAGGTGGCATCGTGTCCGTAGAGTTTAGGTTAAGAGTCAGATGCGGTCGTTGAAGCTTCCCATGGGCGCGGCGTCTGTTGGTTAGATCTTGACTTCAGCCCTTATGACTCAGTTTCCTCAGCCTGGCGTGCCCGGAGTCGCGCAATTTCAGCATCTTTTTGAGCAAGCAGGCCGGTAAGGGCCGCATTTTCCTCTTTTGGTGGTAGAACTTGTACGAGGTCCCTAACTTGGTGGGCCTTAAGTCTCACAATCTTGGCCTCCTTCTGAGCAAGCAGACCAGTGAGTCTCTCATTTCACAGTTGATTTCTCTTGAGAAGAAATCAGTTCAGACACCAACGACTGACTTTCTTCGCTCCACCCGTCGCCTAACACACTCCATTCCTCTCTAGAGTGGAAAGAGTAAACATCTCTGCTTCTTCTGAGCCAACTAACCCCAAAGCACAATCAACATTAAAAATCAAAGACCCTGTTCAAGAGGAACCTGCATGTGCAAGGCCATGTTTACCATCTTTAACATGCATAACTTTGTGCATGTGCTCAATCATAATGTCGCGTATTGACATGTTGAAATGTACACAAGGCTTCCATCGTACAGGCTACGCAGGCCGCTGTTCTCTTTTCGGATCGAGGGAGAAGAACTTTGTTGATAAACTCGAACAACAATTGATATTCCCTTCATCTGCTTGAATACTCGTTTCCCTGCAGATTTCCTCACTTTGCAAATGAGAGATAAAGTCGCGCCGAGCAAATCCCGCCGGCCTACCGACCCGATCCTAGTCAGAACTCGTAAGATTGTGCTGAGAATCTGCTCGTCGATTGTGGGGTTGCAGTAACCCCATTCACTTTACTTCTTGCAACCCGTCCCATTATCAGCGAACGTTCATGATAGAACTACGAACCCTTGCTCTTCATGCAAGACAGAATGTGAGGAAAACAAGTGCCTCCACCTCGAAAATTTACCATCTCCACCAACCTCAGCCATCCCATCTAGATTAACTACTTCCAGTCAGCCACCTGACCCCGCAACACCTTTGAGCTCCTCAATATAACTTCTTGCCTCTCCTCAAGGAGTCAATTCCATCTCGAGGTCGCACTTTGAGGGGACACTCAAGACCCTTTGTTCGAGGTGTGCCGCACTCTGAGAGGAGGAGGAAGATTCCCTCCACTCGGTTCCTGTACCACAAGAGCGCAGGGCCCTTGGAGGCCGTTTTCTTTTCTCAGAAGGAGAGCTGGTGCTTCCTAGCAACACCACTGGGGCATATTCTTTGGCGGTCGGTGGCCTTCTTCCTCTTCTTGGGTTTGTCTCTACTATGGAGCTTGAGCCTCGCTTCTGCTTCCTCCAGATCCACCACAACATCCGACACTATGTCCTCAGTATCTATGACCATTGTGCGCTTCATTTTTCTCCGTTTGGCCATTTTAGGTGACTTCTTTTTAATGCATCGTCAACAACTCTTAGAGGTGGCTCTAGTATGGGAGGGACGAATCAACTCGATGGGCTCTTTTGTAAGAACCGTGAAGTGATTTTTTGAACCTTCCAAGAAAGAGGTTGTTTCATCTTCACTCTCGTTACACTCTCTCTGACATCAGGGTCTGGGAGGCGTGAAGCTCCCGAGGGGAGCCATCCCATCTAGGGAGGAGAAGCCATGGCTGGAGGAGAGGGAGAAGGAGTGAAACGGGGGAACTTGGTCTCGAGTATTTTCTCGGGGAAGGGTTTTGGCGGGGTGAGGGAGGTGCAGAGAAGACCCACCTGACCGGTTCCTTTAGGAGAGGTATCGACTGGGGTGGGGACCTTAATCAAAGAGAGGTGGTCTCGTGGTGAGACTCTTCGGAGAAGATACCGCCGAGAAGACGAAGTGCAACTAAAGCAAGGGTAGACATAGGGGTTTTAGACTTGTTCAAGGGAGCCTCTAATGGTCCTGACTGGTCTGTGGTTACAGTGAGAGCAATATTAAGGTCGGCCAGAGGAGAGGAAGGGGGTGATGATGGATTTGTCGAAAAGGGTTTTCAAACGGAACCGAGGAGGGGGTTGTTTCTATGGCGCCTTCCCATTCTCGGGATGAAGACTTATGCAAAGCTGGCCCGCTTGTTGAATGGTGGAAGGAGAGTGAGACATTTTCTGAGAAATGGGGAGGAAATGGAAGATTTTTTAGGGAGGACGGGAGGGTTGTGGGTAGTGGGATGAGAGAAACAGAGAGAACCGTGAGAGAGTAGACAGTGCTTTTCTTCTTGGTAAGAGGGACTTCGAGTGATAAGAAGAGAAGGTTGGTGGGGCTTTAATGAGAATGAAGGCAAGTCCAATCGATTGACGTTTGACTTGAGAGGTGACCAGGCACGGAACTGTAGAGCGGGAAACAAAAAGAGCCTTTTTTCCAGCCACATACTATACAAGTAATTTCGCTGTAAGTGAGGAGGTACTAACCTGGTAGGACTCGGTCCTCTCTTTGAGATTTCAGTTAGATGAACATTTGTCCCTGTCTTGCCAACTCGAAGTCTTGTTTCTCCCCATCACTGCATACCTGCAAGGGTATGAGACTGAGTTAGACACACTCATTACAAATCCTAGCTAGATACCTGCGCTGATCATAACCACTAGAGGGAATTAAGGCTTCAGAGAGTGAACGATCATTGATTCATCTTGATTAATCCTAACTTCAACCTATTCTTTTCAAACTGGTCCCTGTTCAAGGCCTGGGTGAAGATATCGAATCGATCCTCTCGTTTCCGCAAAACTCAACACGAAATGTTTCCTTCTCAACATTGTCTCTTAAGAAATGATGCCTGATGTCAATATGTTTGGTTCTTCTTATGTTGCACTGATTCTTGGCCACATTTAGTGCACTCGCATTATCGCACATCAGTGGGTACACACACTTCGCCACACACCAAAATCTCTCTAGCTGTTGCCTTATCCACAACAATTGATGACATGAAGCTGCAGCTACGATTCAGCCTTCAGCAGTAGATAGTGCGACAGAGTTTTGCTTCCTAGATCCTCAAGAGACTAGTGATGACTTAGTGGAAATGAGCCATGCCTAAGTGCTTTTTCTATCAACTGTATCCAAGATAGCTTCGCATCCGAGTACCTCTACAAGATCAATCGAACCTCCACATGGATAGAAGAGAACTAAGTCACTAGTTCCTTTAAGATACCTAAGAATCCGCTTAGCTGCCTTCAAATGGGATTCTCAGACAAGCTTGAAAACGAGACATACATCCTCACATCAACACAATATCTCGCTTCGCTGGCCGTCAAGTAAAGGAGAACCAATGATGTCAGATATGGTTTCATTCCACTGTGGACTGTGTCTACTATTGTCCAGTTTTGAGGCAGTACCTATGGGAGGCTAATCGATTTAGCATGCTCCCATATGGAATCTTGTGAGCAAATCCTCTTGATGTAATTTCTGCTGGCAAATTGAGGTTCCTACCGTTTTGCTTAACTTGGCAGCCTAGAAGAACAGCTGAGCCTCCCATCATGCTCATCTCAAATTCACTTCCCATGAGCCTTGCAAACTCCTCACATAGTGAATCAAGTGTGGCTCCAAAGATAATATCATCAACATACACTTGAACAATGAGTAAATTTCTTCCTCTTGTTTTGAGAAAGAGAGTGTTATCGATTCTTCCTCTCTTGAACCCATTATCAAGAAGAAATTTGACAATCTTTCATACTAAGTTTCCAGGAGCTCGCTTTCAATCCATACAATGCCTTGTCCAGCTTGTACACATGGTGAGGTTTATGAATGTCTTCAAAGCTCAGTTGCCTACATACACTTTTCTTCCCTTTAAGTACCCATTTAAGAAGGCACTTTTCACATCCATTTGAAACGACTTGAACTCCATGAAAGAAGCGAATGCACCGCATGCGGATAGCCTCCATCCTTGCTACTGAGCAAAGGTTTCATCATGCAATTCCTTCCTCCTGGTTATATCCCTGAACCACCAGTCTTGCCTTATTTCTGACAGTAATCCCTTGCTCATTCAACTTGTTCCTGAAGACCCACCTGGTCCCACGACAGCTTATCGATGGTTTTGGAACTAGTGCCGACTTTGTTTTTCAAACTCGATGCAGCTCCTCCCCGCATTGCATTGACCATCTGAATATCCTCTCGAGCCTCCTTGATGTTTTTAGGCTCAATTTGTGATATGAAGGCTGATGAAGCAAATGTGTTTCGAGTCTTGGATCCGTCCGCATTCCCGAGCCCAAAGGGAGACATCAAGTTGTCAAGAGGGTGAGAGGGATTTGTGTCTAGCTTGATCCTCTCACAGATCACCTCCCGCATCTGAACCTGGTCCTCCTCTGCTGCCTTTCAGCAGCATCTTCCTTCTG
Source organism: Datura stramonium (assembly GCA_018107945.1). Lineage (NCBI taxonomy): Eukaryota > Viridiplantae > Streptophyta > Magnoliopsida > Solanales > Solanaceae > Datura > Datura stramonium. Next base: position 76,409 of record JACEIK010000722.1, read on the forward strand.
TAAGTCATCTTCGCTGGAGTGACTGTTGTCGCATCATGAATGATTTGAGAATCATCCCGCAAGGAGTTATTTGCCGCTTTCATGTTCTCCATAAATCCCGATTGACTGCCTTTCCTTTGTGTCTGCCAGAGTTCTTCCTGTCTACCCGCATTCATTTCTTCAGTATTCTTCATCTTCCCATTTCGTCAAAGATGACATGGATGCTTTCTCAACACACTCGAGTCCGTTTATTATAGACTCGGTATGCTTTGCTATTCAAAGAAAGTAACCTAGAAAATTATTCCCATCACTTTTGGGATCGAATTTTCCTAGATTGTCTTTGCCATTGTTCAGCACAAAGCACTTGCATCCAAAACTCTGAGGTAGTTCAGCATCGGCTTCCTTTTCACACCACTCATAGGGAGTTTTCCAAGTAGGGGTCGGATCATGCACCTGTTGACCACGTAGCAAGCAAAGCAGTTGACAGCTTACCCAAAACGACATTGCTACACCTCCATCTATAAAGGTGTTCTAGCAATATCGGCAAGTGTTCGGTTCTTCCTTTATACCACTCCATTCTGTTGTGGGTTCGAGCAGTAGTAAGCAGGATCATTCCTTTAGCAACACAAAGGCTTCACATTTTGCATTTTCAAACCTTGGGCCCATGATCGGACCTGGATTCCTGCAATGTTGCAGTTCAGCTTCATTTGAATTTGATTTGCAATGCTTCAAAGGTAGGGAATGTTTCATCCTTGGAGCGAAGAAACATTGCCCATGTGTACCTTGAATAATCATCAACCACCACAAAAATGAGTTTCTTCACTATAATTTTAATGGGTTCACACAAATCCATGGTGAAGCGCTTCCAGGGGCCTAGATGTGCTCACTTCCTTCTTATTTCTAAATGATGATCTGGTATATTTCCTTGAGCACAGTATCAAGTATATCCGACCTGAGCAAACTTCACTCTTGGAAGTCCTCGAACCAGTCCCCGGACACTAACTTCGTTGAGGAGAATAGGACTTATATGCCCCAACCTTCCGTGCCACAAGCAAACTTCATCATCCACCACACTTTGCCAATTGAGACCATCTCTGCGGCTGAGTCAAGATCAGCAACATACACGCTCTTGCATCTGTTTGCGGCCGAATTACCTTCCTGATTGGAAGGTCTATCACAGTGCACCGATCTGAAAGAAACTTGACTTACTTCTCTCGTCGCATATTTGTGAAACACTTAATAGGCCGTACTTCAACCTATTCTACATAGAAAACATTCTCTATAGCATGGTCAATTGTCTTTCCAATCTTTCCAAATACTCAAGAATGTGCCCCTTTTTGCCATCTCCGTGCGACACGGATCCTCCTTGATATGCCTTGAGTGAGAGAAAATTATCAATATCTCCTCAAGTGTGTTTTGAGCACCTAACATCCATGTACCATTTTCGACTCCGCCTTCTCTCTACTTCTTCCTGCAAGGACACATTACAGATTAGACTTGGGGAACCCATTTGAGCTTGAGTCTGTACCGAGATAGAGGAAAAATTAGATTTCATTTGACCATTCGTAATTTGAGTTTGACACTTTGGGACCAAAAATTCCATGTTTCCCGACCCTTTGTTATTCACTACTCTTTAAAGAAGCCTCAGACACACACTCAGGTCTAAGGTGACCATTCCTTCCATTAAATGTGTGCATAGTAAAGTTATCAAGATTCGATCCATACTTACTATGAGGGTCGTAGGGAGGATAAAAGTTGTAATCTAACCTTCACTAGAATTTGATCTCTGCCTAGTCAATTTCTCTAAGATTTGTGAAGACACATTCCATTTGAGGGATTTCAAGTTCAAATTTTAAGGTGGGTAACATCTTTCTCAAGCTCGTAATTTTTCATCATAGAGGCAAGCTCATCTTGTGACACTTTTAGTTCTACCTCTAATTTTCTTTGAACATCTCTTATGTCACTAACCCCTCCCCTTTAATGAAATTGTTTTGCTCATTTACTAGCTCTTGACATTTTTCTTCACTCGATGTGTTAGCAATCAAGTTTCTTTCGCATTCTAGTTCATCAATGCATTGATTCAAACTTTCCTTTTCTTTAGTGAGATCATAAAATGAGTCAATTAGTACACAAGCTAATGACCTTAGTTCCTTCATGTTATAATCTTTCAAGTTCTTCTTAATATCATGGAAAGTTACCTCTTCTTCTTCATCAAAGATTCCGCATTTGAGTCGGCCATGAAAGCAAACATCATGTTGAAGGGTGAATCATCATCCTCCACGGCCATCATTGAAGCATACTTCAGCTTCATCTCTTATCTGAATCATCCGGAAGAGTTTCCCAAGCGGCTAGAGAGCTTGCTTGACCAACTTGTCACCGCAGCCTTCATTCAACTTATCTAGAACCCGGTCCTTCTTTCGGGATTTTTCTCTGCATTTGCTCTCAGGTACTCTTTGTAGTCAACTCAGCATTGGACAGTCTTTAATTAAAATGACCTGGTTTACTACATTTGTGGCAGAGATCATTTGAACCAGGTCCCCTGTTTGAATTTGGTTTCCTAGAAAAGCTCCCACTTACTGCCTCGATCATTTTTTGGAACCTTCTGGGTCGTGTAAGCTATGTACTCATCTTCCTCACTTGAGCTTGTTTAAGCTCCTTTGAGAGCCAAACCCTTTTCCTTCTTTTGCTCACTTCTATTCTGGTCTTGTTGCCTTTTGAACTCATAAGTTTTTAGATTTCTATGAGTTCATCCAAGGTGATATCCAAATTCCTTGCCTCAAATGATGGCATCGACTTGCTCTACCAAGACTTGGGAAGAACACTGAGGAATTTTTCGCACAAGCGTGCTTTGGTTTTATTTTTCTCCAAGACAATAGAGTTCATTAGTGATGGAAGTGAACCGTGTGCATCTCCTAATGGATTCTCCATCTTCATGGAAAACATTTCATATTGAGTAGTGAGCATATCCACCTTGGACCGGGCTTGGACCTGCTGGGTTCCTTCATGAGCTAGTCCCAAGCAATCCTATATCCTTGGAAGTCTCACAGGCAGAGATACGATTGTACTCATCTGGTCCTATTCACACGAGGAGCTTCTTTGCTTTATAGTTCTTTCCGATGAGCTTTCTCGTCACTATCGTTGAACTCTTTCGTTTCTTGGAACTGAGATGGTTGTCTCTCCTTCCTTCACTGATTTCATGGGAACATAGGGTCCATCTAACACTACGTCCCATAGCTCATCGTCCTCAGCCATGATGAAATCATGCATTCTCGTCTTCCACCACCCATAATATTGTCCGTTAAACCTAGGGTCCGTGGGTAGACTGTCCTTCCTTTGGGTTAGTGGTGTTGCCATATTTTACAGGAGTCTTCTACAAGTTAAACCTCTTTTAGAAAGCACCTGCTCTGATACCAATTGATGAGTTATATGGGTCATGCACCACCGTACTCCACCGTCCCCCAGGCCCTGGCTGTAGCCAAACAGAAACAAACACACACGCAAATAAGACAGTAGAAAGACGACACGATATTTACGTGGAAAAACCTCCTTGCTCACAGGAGGTAAAAAACCACGACCTACCTCCAGGATTTTTCAAAACTCTTCTACTAAATCTGAGCAACAAGGCTTAAGGTACTCAGTATGAACTCTTCGCAGATTAACCTCCTAATCTCCCACTTGTAACACTGCATAAGACTTCAAACAATGACCTCCGTGTCATCTACTCCACCTAACAAACTGTTTTACAAGGCTAACTCTAGCCGAAACATCAACCAACTCTAGTTGACGAAAATAAGAAAACAACTCTTGACAATAAGAAAGAAAACTTGCACAAAATGACACAAGCTTTCTATCTATTACAACACACTCCCTATTCTTGATAGTAGCCTCAAGTATTGAGCTTGTACTTCGTCGTACTTCCTTCTAGACGACGAAACAGTGATCCTTTTTTCGAGAGAGCAATGGCTGCTATTGCAAGAGGATGATGCTTCGCCCTTTGGAGAGGAATATAAGTGTTTTGGTCGTATTTTTTCTGAATGGTGATAGAAAGTGTTTGTGTGTCCCTTTGTTGTTATTTGCTAGATGCCATGACTAGGCTTATGGACACACAAACAAGGAAGCTCTTCCATTGACAAGGGACATCGCCTCGCTGCACTGCCGCATCGCATTACCGCTATCTTGACCAACCACCACAAAAAGCACTTTGCATAGCTGTCTTGAAAGTTTTCCTGCCTAGTTCAAATTGGTGCAAAACGTGGCGTAAGGGATCTGGTCCTCGTATCGTTGACATCATCAAAACCTGTAATCTAACACTATGTTAATGGGTCAAACCTATATAGAACTTATCAATAAAAATACATTCCAGGAACCTGTGGTTAAGGCCCTAAGTATCTACTTCTTGAACCCTTTCCCTGAGCTTCAAACAATTGCACCCCAGGGAGCTTCTTGAAATAGAAGATCTTGTCTTGCTGCTCTGCCTTCTTGCTAGGTGGGAAACAACTTAAGGAAGACATTCACAAGCTTTTTCCATGCGTGGATTGAATTCAGGAAAGTGTTAATGCAACTATTCTCTTGCTTAACTGGACAAAGAGTATTTGAATACTCTAAGATGAATGACATCATCAAAAACATTATTCTGCTTGTGGAGGTTGCACAACTCCAATAAATTCTTCAAATGTTGATAAGGGTTGTTGTCTTGTGGAGTTGTGAAACTGCTTTCTCCACCTAAAGCATGGTGTAAATGCTATTGTCTATCTTGAAAGATGCAGCACCATCTTTGGTGGGTACGGGATGGTACTTGCATAGTCAACCTCATCTTGACTTCCGTAAATACATTCTCCAATTCTCCTGTGGAACAACCATGATTTTGTCCCAAATAACAAAACAAAAACAAAAAAAGGCAAAAGAACAGGTATAAGAAAGCAAACTAAAATAATAGGGCTAGATAGGGCTTATGCTGTAGTCTCAGGCAATGGTGCCATAATATTTGATCCTGTTCAAATCCACTCCAAATCTTTTGTAGTGTAAATGGTCGAAGCAAATATAGAACCCAACATGGAGTGGGAGTCAAATCCCACAGAGACTACACTAAGCCTGGCCCGTTGAGTACCAATTAATAAAGATTTTCAAGTTTAGAGACTATTCAAATTAAGTTTTAGTAAATTTAACTACAACCATTAATGCAAGTTGCTAGGTTGAAATAAATTCTAGGTTAATTTAGAAGTGACCCACTATATCAATAATGCAAGAAAAGATTTAGGCAACCACGGGTATCTTTTAATAGCCCCACAAGTGTCGATATGGGTAAAATAAGAATGTTCTATGGTTGAACATGCAAACAAAGACTTAGGCAACTATGGATATCTTTAATAGCAATTCACATATGTCAATATGCTTTAATTTTTTTTTAAACTGAAGAGAACTCCCCTTCTACCCACCTCGCTTGTTGCCAATTGGAATTTAACTCTATGTCTAGAGAATCCATTAAACAAGGGTTATGCTTGAGTTATTATTTATTGATGCTAACTTAACCTAAATTTGCTCCCTTAAAGCCTCATAAAGGTAATTAGGGCAAGATTGGGTGAATTTCATAACCAATCACACATTACAAAGCAATAATCAATCTAATGTTCTTAATTCCATAATCAATTTTACCTATTTAGTATCATTAGAGTTCACAATCCTAGATATGAATTCTATTTACCCATAGCGTTAAAGAAGAAGAGAAAGTAAGTAATTTGACATTCTCACAAAAGAAACTTCAAATTGTGAAGAGATCTTGAATTGAAAACCTTGAATCTTAAAAATTATAAGCTAAATCTAAGATCTAATATGAAAAGTAAAATTATATCTATCTCACTCTATTGAAAATAATGTCTCAAAGCTCAAAAAAGAGAAAAATATATTTATACTATGTCTGTAAAAGCCACAATATTTAAATCCCTGAGGTGCTGTGTTTGGTAAAGGGACGGACTGCCCTTGAAGGACAGACAATCCTTTGCCAAGTTGTTTACAATTAGCTTTCCTGAAGGACAGGCCATCCTTTGCCCCATTGTTTCATAATTAGCTTCTGTCAATCAACTTTTCGCCCTTTGATCGACGCAACCATGTTCTGGAAAATGGTTCTGGTCTTTGGCTTCATTGGTTTAACATTTCCTTCTGCCTCATAATGAGTTCGTCCTTCAATTGACTGACCATCTTCCGGATAGACGGTCTGTCTTAAACTCATCATTTATGACCTCTTCAATGTTTTTGGAAACATTGGCTTGGACTGGATGACTGAATATGTGGATCGTCTTTCTATTTAAGGTATGTCCTTTGCTTGGCCTCCTTTAGACAGATTTTTTTGGCATTAACACCTCTCTCTTATTCATTTTTCTTTTGCCCTTAAACATATAGAATAAATGGGGTTATTTTCATTTAATGAGCTCCTACATGAAAATGTTATTAAATAAAGCAAAGATGTGTCGCAAATTCTGACACATCACCGTCCCCAGCCAATATTACAACCTATTGAAGTCCTATTTGATTTTGATGTGTATATACTTAAATTAATGGAGATTTACATAATGACCAAGCTTATGTACTTTATTCATGCATGTGCTTCTTCCTTGTGAGTGCAAGAGTATGATTTGTTGCTAAGACTATAGAATATAATTGTCTTGTTGAATTAAGTGTATAAATTATTCATTTTTGTGAGGAAACACTATTAATATAGGACATGTGGATCGTGTGATTCTCTGAGTTCATGGCATGAAATTATGTCGCGCCCCACCTTGGGAGGCATGACTAGCACCTGGTGCCCTACTAGGACTTGAATTATCGAGCCGATCGAGCCTAAGCACCTCGGTGCCGTGCTGACCTTCCTAACTTTAGAATCAAGAAAACAACGGGCTATATAGCGGCTGTAAATACAACCCCCAGCCGAAAAGGCCTGAGTAGCCACCGTGGAAAAATAAATAACTAACTAAAGACAAAACAATCATATGGAGTCCTATGCGGGCCACAAGGCTACCATGAAATCTAGTTATAATAAGAAATTAAAACCAGATACTAAACTGAACCATGACCGACAAGGCTACCAATCAACAACTAAACAGGGCGCCACGGCCAATACACATAATCGAAAACACATATGGGCCCCACAAGAACGATATTATCTAACCACACGGAAGTAACACAAACTGCAAGCCTCTAAGAGTAATAAGATGGTTAGACAGGGCCCTGACCTACCCATACTATACAAACAAAAGAAGTAAACCTCTATCACACAAGCCCTGAAGAAGGGGAGATGACGGCTCGGGTATCGGCCGATCGGAACTATGAGGGACCTACCTCATCTATCTGCATCTGTAGGAAAGTAATGCAGCGCCCAGAAGAGGGCGTTAGTACCACAGGTACGGAATATGGGCAGTAACTCAAATAAATTCAAAAATAAGGAAATAGAGTTGAGAATGATCAAGTAAAGGGGAATCGGATCAAGCATGATCAAGTAGTGAAATCAGGGCTAAACATAATTGTATTAAGGAGGGTAGGGTCATACCTGACAAAACGAGACGTCTTACTGTCTAACTATCAGTAACTAAATAACATAAACCTTACTCTAGCCCCCAGAGGCCGGAAGGTACAATCACACAGAACAACCCCACCCGCCCCCATTAGCCCTAGTGAGTACACCTCAATCTATATCCCTATCCAGGTCATAATTAGTAGACTACCAGATATAAGCGTCCAACCGATCCTGGATATGCAACTGGGCCCGCTCGTCCCCTGATTGTAGCTGTGTCTGAGTCAAGAGCATTTCGATATCTACACCCCAAGCGTGAAACACTCGAAGGGGGTGTGTATAAGGCCAACCACGACATATGAGGATTTGGAACCCCATCTTTGTCCTCAGGAAGGCATGCCGCTCTGTAGAGCGACGTGTATCCTCGCCCCTGGTGGGCGGAGACACAGTTTGCTAACTCCGGGGTGGTTACGAAGCTATACAGTATAATCCATCCTAAAACAATACAAACATGAGTCTCAACGACAAAACAACTAGAAAATGATAACATACATGACATGCTTACTGAGATTCATACTAGACTACTATGCTGAAGAAACTAACTTGTCGAAAGAAAATGCCTTAACATACTGTCAGCCGTTTACCGATTAACTAAGATTTCGGCTCGTGTTCAACTGCCTTCCTCAATGGAAAATCACATTTAACAGAAGTTAGCCAGGGATACTTTATTACCATATTCCTAGAAAACAATAACTTATATATATATATATATATATATATATATATATATATATATATATATATATATATCGACTATACTTCAACTTATCATGACCCATCAAAAACTCATAATTTCTCGGGAATCTAGAAGGGAGGAATACTTACTTTAGGCACGTGATCGTATTAAAACTAGTTTGGAACAATTCCATCAACTGAAGCTCCGCGGTACGATGATTTGCCGGGCGTATTTCACGAAAATAACTTCTTAGTAATGCTCCCCGTAGCTTTATACTTTAATACCTGTTAATTTAGATTTGGACGGTGTTTAGTATGTACAGGGCTGATTTACAGATCTCCTCGCTTCTACTCTATTCTCATGAGATTTGTATGGAAATAACATAACATCTTAGTGTAAGGCCTTATATGCTTGAGGCAGCAGACAAGGAAACGTGATACCTGCCAAATGCGCTAATTTATGGGCGTGCCATTAATACAACGAGAGGAGCTGCTCCAGGCTACTTTGCCCTCTCCGGCAACTTGGTGCGGCATCCTCCCGTGAAATCCCGGCCTGCACCTGTTCGGCCTTCCCCGGCCCTTCTCACATTTGGCACTCTAAAGCTCTCAACCAACATACGAATAGGCCGAATAAATGTTAGAAACTTACGGGGTGTAACATCCTCTCTTAAGAATATTCATCTCGATACATGAAAAATCGGGTGAATGAATTTAATTCTCGAGGTAAATCCAATTCAGGCTTCACCGGCCTCCTTTGGGCGAATCTGATATACAACAAATCTCTGGCTGAGCTTTCCTTTCTTACAAAATCTAGTCACACCGAATCGGTGAAACCTTTAGAATACCCAGTCACCTACATTAAACTCTAGAGCCCGCCGCACACGCATAAGATTTCCGCGTTCGAGTACAATAGATGCCTCGATAAGCTGCTTTCTTTTCCCGAATGATGAATAATATCTGGCCCAATCAATGCTAATTCTCCTACCCCAAACCAACTAGCCGGAGATCTACACTTCTCGCCTCAAATAATTATAATAAGGAGCCATCCGAATTATTAATGATAATCGTTATTTTAGGTAAATTCAATAAGTAGTAGATGTCATCCAATCGTTTTAAAAATATAGCAATAATAATGCCCGTAACATATCTTGAAAGGCTCGGATTGTACTGCTCCTGTTGCTTGCCTGCTTTTCTGAGGATGGAAGGTCATGTCAAGTTAACTCGCATCCCTGTGCCCTCCGAAAGATTGCCAAATTTAATGCAATTGTGCCCCTCTATCAGAGATAATTGACAATGGAGCACCATCCAATTGAACTATTTATTCAATATACGCTCAACATAATCTCTTTCTATTGAAAAGGCAGCCCTTACTGCAAAAAGTGAGCTGATTTCTTCAACCTGTCAACAATTACCCGTATAGAATCATATTTACGCCCGGTACGAGGTATCCCTACTACGAAATCCATATTATCTGCCTCCCATTTTTGAAGAACGGCTATATCCTATGTCAGCCCTCCTGGTTTCTAATGTTCAGCTTTCACTTGTTAAGTACGGGACATTGAGCTACGAATTGTGCTATCCCCTTTTTCATTCCCTGATAGAGTAACGGGTTTAGGTACCTCGCCCATAATTTATTGGTGAAGCCTCCGCCACATCCTGGAATGCAAAGGAGACCCTTATATCTCAAAACTCATCTTCTGATTACTTGGAAATATGTCACTTCCCCTCGCTGGAACCTTATTTTTTGAGCTGAACCAGGCTAGGATCTTCATACCGCTGTTCTTTCACTTCCACCACCAATAACGATACATCGGCGTATTTATCACTGGGCCCAATATCTCTCTTCTGACTCTAATATACGAACGGCTAAACCGGCTAGCTGATGTACCGGCCAATTCCTGCTGCTCGGGCTGTAAATATGCCAGGCTCACCATGGATTTAAGGTTGGCGGGAATCTGCTACAACATTGGTCTGTCTTCTTGGGTGATATAAAATATTGACATCATAATCCTTTAACAATCCCAACCAGCTATGCCGCCGCAGATTCAACTCTTTCTAGGTGAAAATATACTCCAGGATTTCAGATTAGTGAAAATATCTACGTGGACGCCATACAGGTAGTGTCTTCCATATTTTCAAGGCATTAATCATCGCAAGCACCTGTGTCATGGGTAGGGTAGTTCTTCCTCATGCTTCCTCACCGCCTGAAGCATAGGCAATCACCTTACTACGCTGCATCAAAACACATCCTAACCCAACACCCAAGTGTCATAATAGACTGTATAACCTCTGTTCCTTCTGAAAATGCTAGTACCGTGCTGATGTACATCCGTTTTCAGCCTTAAAAGCTCGGGCTCACATGCCTCGGCCTAGTGGAATTTTACCGCTTTCTACGTCAGTTTGGTTAAAGGTGCTAAAGTGGAAAATCTCTTCACAAACCTTCTGTAATATCCCTCTAATTCCAGAAAACTGCGGACTACGGTCGGAGTGGTAGGTCAAGGCCATGTTTTCTACCGCCTCTATCTTCGCTTTTATCTACCTTCATATTCGGCATCTGGTCACTGGCCATGGCCTGCAACAAAGCTACTGAATTCAGCTAAAATTTCACATTTAGAAAATTTTTCATATAGCTGGCGATCTCGAGAATTTGAGCACCGCCCGTAGATGATTCTCGTGATCCGCCTCCCGAAAGGGAATATACTAGAATATCATCGATAAATACTATCAAAATGTGACGAACTATGGTCTAAAAATGTTGTTCATCAGACCACAACACTGCTGGGGGCATTTGTCAAATTGAAGGACATGACTAGAAATTCAAAGTGGCCATATCTGTCCTCAAGGAAGTCTTCGGAATATCTCTCTCCCAAACCTTCTATTCATGATATCCCGACCTTAAGTCAATCTTTGAAAAATACTTTCTGCTCCCTATAGCTGATCAAACACCATCAATTTTGGGAAGTGGGTACTTATTCTTGATAATGACTTTATTCACCGACACTCCATACATACGGGAGGGAGCCAGTCCTTCTTCCCTTTTCATGAATAGAACTGGCGCAATCCCATGGTGAGGTACTCGGCCTGATAAAGCCCTTTGTCTAGAAAATCATTCAATTGTTCCTTTAGTTCTCCGAGTTCAAAGAGCCATCCATATGGAGGAATGTATAGGCTGAGTGCATGGTAATAGATCGATTGCAAAATCAATTTCCCTTTCTAGGGGAATACCAAGAAGCTCATCTGAAAATACATTCGAAAATTCATTAACCACTGGAATAGACTGCAGGGTCGAAGGCTCGCCTGAATATCCCGAACTCCGAAAATATGATAAATGCACCCTTTTGCTATCAATCTTTCTTGCCTGAAGATAGGAAATAAAACCTACCTTTTTGGTGTGGCTATAATACCTTCACTCCTATACTCTCCTCGAAAGTGGAATCGACAATCTTAATCCACATTCGACATTGGCACAGTGGCTGAGCCAGCCAATCCATACAATAATGACATCAAAATCAACCGTTTCTAGTTCTAGCAAGTTCAGAAGTCTGGACGACGGCAACCTCTACTGTACACCCCGAGAGACCAGCCTCTGGCTATGCTAGAGTCACCAATGGGTGTAAACACTAAGAAAAGTCGCCGAAGCAATTTCGTACAATACTAAACTTACGAGCCACTGACAGTGTAACATAGGAAAAGGTGTGATCCTGGATCACTAACACATAAGCAGGATGAGAGCAAATGTTCAACATACTCATGCCAAAAATCTGGGTGACGACTCGACTCCTGCCGCCCGGTAGTGCATAAGTACGGCTCGCGCCGCCCTTGAGCTGGAGGCCCCTGATCTGCCTTGGCCTCTGCCGGATGAAACTGAGATCTGCTGCCTGGGCCGGGATGCTGGAGCTCGGGATCCGCCGAGGACCTATTCCTTGTCGATCCCGGTAACCCCGACCCCTAGTTGATAATTCCTCATCCGTGACTCCTCTTGTCCACAAATGTAGCAAGCGGTGGAAATCCATACCTGTACATGCTCCTAGGAGTGGCACAACTGCAAATAGGCAATGGTATTGTAAACCCAATCTGCCTCCACTCCCTCTCGCTGTGAACCTACCGCGCACGAACCTTCTCACTGGGCTCTAGCTCCTGGTGACTAGACTCGCCTCTACCGCTAAGGCAGGAGGCGGGGGTCTAGTGGCCTATCTAATAATCGTTGCCAAGGTCCTCCCTGGGACTCCTCCTGTAATTCACCCGGTCTGTCCATGCGGCGCTGCTCCTGAATTGTCCTCCTAATCTCCCATTGCCGCTGTCTCGACACGCCAATATTCTGCAGCCTGCATATAGGCGATATCCATATCCTCTTGCAGTGTGGCTGTGATGCATGTCTCAACATATTCCGGTGCATCCTACACAAAGGGTGTACCCTGGCTGGCATTCAGGTCTACAAAAGCTGGCGCATATCGAAATAAGGAATCAAATAGCATGAAGACCTCAAAACTCATCGGACCCTCGCTCCAATCCGTGTGAACCGATCAACCTGGGCTTGCTGAATCTCCCGTGGTAGGTAATGATCCTAGAAAGCCTCTGAGAAGCTGGGCTAGGTCGGAGGGGAAACATCTCTCCCTCGAGACCTTTCCAAACTCTCATACCACAGCACGACGATGTCCCATAGCTGGAATACCGCCAACTCAACCGACTCCGCTGGTGTAGCATGCATCACTCCTGGAAAATCCTCTACATCTGGTCTAAGAAGTCTTGAGGGTCCTGTCCAATCTGTCCTTGTGAATTGCGGGGGACTTAGTGCTAGGAACTCGGACCCTCGAGCTACCAGGCCTCCTAAAGATTTTGCCACTCGTAGGTGGTGACCGGGCCGGCGCCGAGCACTCAACAACTGGCTAGGCATAACCACCAAGTGCCCTGATCTCCTGGCCGATGGTACGGGCATAGAAACTACCAGAGGTGAAAAAGGCCACACCGGCCCTCCCAAGAGGCTCCCATCGCCAGGAGACTGTTGGGGAGGCCGAGATGATATCTCCGTATCGTCCTCGATCGTCACCCCGACCGAGGCCGAGTACCCCGCCGGTGCCCTCTCTTGCCGCTACATCTAGCCTCCTGCCTATCGTAGGGTGTCGCTGGTCCGACAATTCTCTGTAAAAGAATATAATGAGCTTAGGGACCCAACCCTATACCGTACCGTTTATAGCACGACCGAATAAGAAGAAAGAGTAACCATCCTATCATGCCTTGCACTCTCCCGCCTATAGAATGTGGTGCACAACATCCATAGATAAGACTTTACTTAGCATGGCTTACAGACTACCTGGGATACGACTTGCTCTAATACTCAAGCTTTTCTACGCCCACCTTGGGAGGCATGATCGCACCGGTGCCCTACTATTAGGACTAATCAAGCAGCCGATCGAGCCTCTAAGCACCTCTCGGTTTCAGCTGACTCGAACTCTAGAATCAAGAAAACAACAGGCTATATAGCGGTTGGTAAACAGCAACCCCCCGGTCGACAAGGCCTATAGCCACCGTGAAAAATAAAATGTACCTAACCAGAGACAAACAATCATAAGGAGTCCTATGTACGATAAGGCTACCATGATATTCAGTTATAACTGGAAAGTAAACCAGAGGTTAAACTGAACTATGACTGGACAAGGCCAGCAATCAATAGCTAAATAGGGCCCCACATGGCCAAATACACATAATCTAAAACACATAAAGGCCCCACACGACCAGCATATTATTTAACAATGTGAAGTAAATACAAACTACAAGCCTCTAGGAGTAATAAGATTGTCAGGATAGGGCCCTGACCTACCCATACTATATAAACAAAAGAAGTAAAACCCTATCATACAAACTCTAGAAGAAGGGAGCTAAACCCACTCTCTACGGCCGATCGGAACTACAAGGGACTCGCTTCCTCGTCTATCTCGCACCTCGCAGTAAGTAATGCAAGTACCCTAGAAGAGGGCGTCAGTACCACAGGTACGGAATATGTAAGGTAGTAATTTAATAACTAAAAGTAAGGAAATAGGGCCGAAGCAATGACCGAAGTAAAGGAACCGCATCAAGCAGATCAAGTGAAAGAAATTAGGCGAAACATAACTGTATTAAGGAGGGTAGGGCCATACCTGAAATATGAGACGTATTACTGTCTAACTATCAGTAACTAAAGCAACATAAACCTTACTCTGCCCCTGCTAGGCCTAAGGTACACCGCACATAATAATCCACCCGTCCCCATTAGCCCTAGTGAGTATACCTCAATCTATATACCCCTATCCAAGTCATACTGAGTCAATTACAAGCTATAAGCGTCCTGACGATCCCCTGGGGTGGTCACGAAAGCCATAATGTGTATAATCCATCCCTAAACAATACAAATTACGAGTCTCGACTAACAACAACAACTATACATGATCACATACCTATATGCTTTTACTCGAGATTCATCGACTATTATGCTGATGAAACTAACTCTGCCGAAAGAAAATTCCTTAACATACCTTCTGCTCCATCAAGTTTACTAATTAATCGCGAGTTTCGCCGTATTCAACTGTCCTTCTCAACCGTAATCATATTTAACGGAAGAAAGGGAGGCTTTATTACCATATTCTAAGAAAACATTAACTTTATATATATACTGACTATACTTCAACTTATCGAAGGACGATCAAAACTCGTAGTTTCTCGAACCTAGAAGAGAGGAATACTTATTAGGCACGTGATCGTATTGAAGCTAGTTTGGAACAATTCCATCAACTTAAGCTCGGTGGAAAACATGATTTGCTGGGCGTATTTTTACTTAAAATAACTCTCGTAGGATGCTCCCCGCAGCATTATGCTTCATTACCTGTGAGTTAATTTAGATTTGGATGGCGTTTAGTAGCATAATAGGATGATTATTATGATCTCCTTCGCTTCTACCTCTGTTTTGATGATATTTTATGGAAATAACATAACATCTAAGTGTGAGGCCTTTATATACTTGAGGCAATGCATAAGGCAACGTGGCCTCTACCGAACGCGCTAATTTACGGCGTGCCACGCTGGCTAATGCGGAGGTGCTGCCCGTGCCATACTTTGCCTCTAGGCAGCTTGTCTGGCCTCCTCCCATGAAATCCCGACTTTGCACTCGTTCGGCCTTTCCCCGGGCCCTTTCCTCGTACGTATGGCACTCTAAAACTCTCAACCAACATACGAATAGGCCGACTAAATGTTATAAACTTACGGGGTATAACAAATTAAGTATAAATTCTATAAACAAATTGAGTTAGTTATTGAGGCTGGGCTATTTTGAGAAAGATCGTTTGAAAAAGTTTCACATGATTGCATGATTACAAAGTCTTGTTATTCATTGATTTCATATTTAGCTTGAGCAGACTTGTTTGAGTTGATTATTGGAAAGGCTAAATCAAGAGTTAGGCATTGAGTCATAAAAGCTTGTTCGAGGATGATCAAGGTCTTAAGTGTGGGATGCTGATCTGAGGCTAAAATGTTATACATTTAGCTGTCATTTCACCTCACATTTGGTCGTTTAGTCATACTTTGAATGCAAAAACTTGATGATGCACTTACGTTTGTTGTTTTTGATGTGCAAGATGAAAACAAAGAGTTGTGAGCTAAAAAGATGAAAATAGAGAGCTTCATAGTCTGTGTAGAAGCCTCTTAAGCCAATGCGAAGTTCATATAAGGTGCAAAACCAAGTGCAGGAAGTAAGCTCACAAAAAATCAAGTCAAGTAACTAAAGACGCATTGCCGCATCGAGCCCAATACTGCAACAATGCAATTGAAGCATGACTTGCACCTAAGATGGAAGCCTATAAAAGAAGGCTACTGCGTCGCAGCCTGTATAATAGTGAGTGGTGCGGTAGTGCAAATTTGACTGCAGTTCTATACAGTTATCTAATAAATGGTATTTTCATCCAGATTAATTTTAGAAACTCTGTATGTACTATAAAAACATAGTTTTGAGGGCATTTAATTCTGGAATAGAGAAGAGGAGGAGAACTCAAGAAATTTACATATGTTTTCATTTTTGTAATCTTCTTTTGTATTTGACACTATTGTCGCTGATTAATTCATTATCTTGTAACCAAGTATTGAATATTTAGTCCTTGGGTTATAGTTCAGACATAATAGAGTATGTTTGAAAGTTGTACACTTAATCTTGTATTTTTCATTTATTGAGTTGCTTGCTTTTTATTGATCTTAATTGTTTGATTTTTTGGCCAATTGTCAAATACTATTTGTAACTTGTAGACTAAAATTAGAAGAGGGAACCTGTGATGGCAATAAGAAAAAGTAGGGTTTGTTCATGAACTCGATTGGGAAGGGGGAGTGTTTCACTAATGTGGATAGGAATATACCCGTTAATCTTGCTTAGTTGGCAAAGATGATTTTTCACATGCACTTCACTATCGATTGATGACCATAGAAATAGTCGAGTAGTCTTTGAGAAACCAGACGAGCTTAGGAAGGAATACTAACCTGAAACTAGTAACTTAGATAAGTGATTTAAGTGAGAAACTTGAGAACTCAACTTGATTGTCAACTAGCCATGACCCTAGATCTTTTTCTCATTTGATTTGAATCAAAACGATTTGCTCTTTTAGTCTACAATTCATTTGCCTTCATAAAATAGTTAGTAAGAAAACTTTTCCCAAGAATTGTTTTCTCCCTACTGAATAATTTCATAATAATTCAAGTTAGCTCAACTCTTTTACAAGTCCCTATGGTATCGATACTAGAACTAACCTCCTATATTAACACGTACTCTTGCACGTACGTTTGAACATAATATGTTTGTAATCACGAGCTGACGGCCTGCTACTACTGTACTGGTTTATTTCAGAAAATGCAGTTGGAAACATGATGAGACTATAAGAAAGAACAATCCATCTACTACTAGAGCAATAAGTTCACCGCTTATGAAGCATGCTATACCTTTCTGTAGAAAACTTGTTGTTCTCTAACCTAGGTTGTCCAAAATCTAAGAGATTACCTCTCAGCTTGTGCACACATCTTATCTCCAGTATGGACATGCTGAAGTACATTTTTTAAAAGCCATTTCTAATAGGAAAATTGACTAAGTGGAAAATATTTTTATCAAAGTTCGATGTTATGTAAGTAACTTAAAAGGTACTCAAAATTCAAGCTTTGGATAATCATCTCGTAAAAAATCCTATCCATAAAGATTGTGAATCCCTTAGAACATTCTTCCTCGATATGGATGTGTTATTTGAGGGGGAAGATATTGTTGAAATATATCATGGTTGGAGGATGTTCTTTGATGGTGCTGTAAATTATAAAGGATCAGGAGTTGGATGGTGTTGGAATTAGGAAAAAATTATCTGGTGGCCGCAAATTTCTGATTTCCTTATACCAATAACATAGCCGAATATGAAGCATTCATTTTAGAATTTTGACAAGCAATGCAGATGAATGTCTAGGAATTTTTGGTAATAGATGAATTGATTCATCAAGTCCAAGGAGAATAGACTGCGAAGAATCCTAAAATCTTACAGATGGGAGGTGCAATTGACTTTGATTAAGAATCATTTAGGAAGTAGAACTAAGTAACACTAAATCTTTGCAGATGGGAAGTACAATTGACTTTGATTGACGAGAAAAGAATGAGTATTGTTTTTCATGGGCAGTTATATCAGAATAAGATAACTCCCACTTTCAACAAATGAGTGAAGGCTAAACCTTTAAAGTAGGACAATCAGTATTAAATCTTATCTTTCAATATAAATACTGGTACAAAGGGAAGTTTGCATTGAACTAGCAAGGTCACTATACTGTTCATAAATTGTTAACATGAGGTGCACTGGTTCTAGCAGAAATTGATGGTTAGGAGTGGTCAAAAACCATCAATTAAGATGCTATCAAGAGATACTATGTCTGAGACTAGACTTTATTCCTTATTTGTAATTGCATATTTGCTTGTACTAACACTACGCTCGACCCATCCCTATAGTGAGATGAATAGGAAACCCATATTAGGTTCAATATCTTTCATAATATTTCTTCTTTTGATGATTTGTTTGTGTATGAACTGTTTATTGACTTGATTTCCTAATGCGGGATATATAGGCGAACCATATCGATCTCAGTCAATTTATTTAGAAAATTCTTTTTATGTACTCTAAATTCATTTCACCTGATTCCTATCTATATTAGATACCTAGACACCTTATGGTATTTGTCATATCCTTCCAAAACCTCATTTCTGACCATCAGTATGAGAATTGAGGAAAAGTTTTTAAGAGGAGCTCAAATTCGCCATGAGAAATTCCTGTCATACACTGTAGAGAACTTTGCTGAGACAAGAAATGGGGAAAAATTTTAAGGGAAGGCATCAAAATTCCCTCAATATAGAACATAAGGACAAGCCAATCCATAAGAACATATTTCATTACCTTCATTGATGAAAGAACTTTTTAGATTATGTAAACATTCGGAAGTCATTGTCTGAGTTAGCGCATGTCACCCGCTATTCTTATTTTGTCCTATCATGGATCATGCTTATTTTTTGTCCTATCATGGACCAACTTCAATTTTTCCAATGATGGATTATTGTATCCTATTATGTACCATATTTATTTTTTGTCTTATTGTCATCCAACTGACGTTCCTCCTATCATGGACCAACTTGCATTCGTCCTATCATGAACTATTGATGTGTTTGTATTTTATGAAACATTTATAATTATCTTCATAGAGTTTTATATGCCTTTAAGTACTAATTTTAGTAAATACTAATTCTATTTTTCTAAGTTTTAGGATCCCCAATGAATTTGAGGAAAGAGGCACCATTCATACGACTTCTGCCAAAAATGGTAATAGACGAGCTGTAAATACAAATCGAGGTTCATAGATTCAATCTTGGTTTAACACAGAGAGTTGCAAGTCTGTCAGCAAAAATATAAAGCTAGATATGGCCCATATATTCAAAGTACGGACCATAAATGGCACCACAAATCAAGACTCAGAGAGTTTGCAACTTGAGACTCTAACCTACGGTAGGAAGTACGGTCCATAACTGCAAAATGTGAACCATAAATGAAGCCATATTTCAAAGATTTAGATAGTTTATGACTTGGAAATCCAATCCATGAGGGGAATATACGAACCATAAATCTAATATACGGTCCGTAGATTGATGTACGACAATTGGCAGAACTAGTTAAAGATCCAAAATGTGATGCAAAGTATGGACCGTAAATTCAAGATACGGCCCGTAACTGTGAACTGGGGCTGCCGAATTTATGTTGGACTTGGGGTTTTGGTCTTAGTATAAATATTCTTTTTAGTCATTTTTCTTAGGTGTTTGAACATTACAATAGAGAATAGAGTATCTAGAGAGTACCTATTGTATTTTGAAAATATTTGGAATATCTATTTCATACTTTGGATTTTCTCTCTCTTCAATTAATTTTAAGTTTATCATGCTTAATGCTATGCTTTATTATCTTATTCTATACTAATGAGAAGCTAAATTCTCATCTAGGGTTGTTAACCCATTGGGGTTGTGAACCCTAGTGATCTCAATTAGGATGAATTGACAATGAACTTTTAAATATTTGATTGATCTTTGACGTGTAAGTCATAATTGGTGGTTGCAAACATTGAATCATCCCAAATTGCTCCAACTATAGTTAAAAGAGCCAACTAGGAATTGGAGAGCATCAATCAATAATAACTCAAGATATAACCCTTGCTTAATATATTCACTAAGAAATTTGATGAATCTAATTGACATGAATTCTCATTAATTTGAAAGAGTTGATTGAGATAAACATTGCTTGGTTGTTGAAAGGCACTAAGTGATTGATTAAGTGATTGTTTGCGTATTTACTAGGAGCCTATTATTGATAAACCTAATTGAGTGATCTAGGTGGATCAACCTTATACAGGAACATATCCCTAGTATTTTTTCTCATTGATTTAACCCTTTGCAATTTAGATATAGTATTTTAGTTTATCCTCTTTACCAATTAACTTGAGTAGTATCTTAAAGAATTCAATCATATTTGCTTAACTTAGTCTCTTTGACCAATATTAAGCCCTTGTGGATACGATCCCAAATCCTTGTTAGGTAAAATATATTTCAATCGACCGTGTACACACACTTAATAAAAGGTGAATTTAGGCGACACCAATTTTTGTGCCATTGCTAGTAATTTAGGCAATTGGTTCTACCAAGTGAAACATATTTTGATTTGTGTAATACTCTGTTTTCTTTGACTAGTGGAACAGGTGTACGATGGTGGAAAGATTCACTATGCCATCATGGAATGTGAATATGTTTGGTGGTTGCAGCCCTTATCTTGATGACCTATGTCCATACTACGGAGAACCTTATTTTTGGCAAGATTGTGAAAATGCCCATGGGAGAGGGATATGTGCAACTTTTCACTCCTACGATGGGTGTAATTGCAATTTATATGGTGGTCAAGGTGGAAACTGAGGTAATTGTCACAACTATTATGCCTCTCCTACAAGATTCTCTAATGAAAATGCTAGTTGTCCTTTTGAATTTGACATGAACACTGACAAGGAAAGTGAAGGACAAAGTGATGATTTCAAAAGATTCCAAGTAATGCTTCAAACTTTGTTGGATCGGGAGTATAAATTAGAGGAGATCAACAAATCCATCTTGGCAAATTTCATGGAATGGGAAAGAGGAAAATATTTCTCTGAGGATACACCTCCTAGTTCCACAGAATTTTCTAGTCCTCAAGAAAAAATAGTTGAAGAAAAGATCTCTAATACTAGAAAAGGAGATGTTGAAGAGATGTTGAGAAGAAAAACATGGAGAAGTGAACATAGTGGGAAAGTCTTGATAAAACGGTGGGAAGAAGATTAACATGAACATGAGAAAGTTTTCCAGCACATGGAGTCTTCTATGGAAGGATGTTTTCAGCTTTTAGAGAATCCCCATCATGAAGAGGAACTTGACCAAGTGGAAATTGTGAGCCACGAGTGTCTATGGAAGCAAGCTCAAAAATTGAAATATATGGAGATCATTATGAGTGATTTTCATGGATGGTGGAAGAATTCTTAAAAATGTATGTTAATAAAATTCAAGAAGTGGATCTACTAGAAATTGCTATCTGAAATTTGGAGCTAAAATTAAATGTATGATTGAGGCATGCAATGCTCAACATCAAATGGTTTTGGGTAGTAGTTTTGAGTCAGTTTCCAATAAAGAAAAAGTCAAGATGGATTTTGAAGAGTTAAGGGTAATTTGTCAACCTACCTACCCACCCAAAAATATTAGAAGATACCAAAATTGAAGAAATAACACTAGAGTTATAAAGAACAATCCATAAAATTATGTTTGAGGACTTTAGTGCATTTGGGGGTGAGGCTTTCAAGAATGAAGAAAATGTAAAAATGGAGTTACTTAGACTGCATTCCAACAATTTTTCAATATTGTGCTTTATTAAAGATATGAAAAATGAGGAAACCGAGTCTATGGAAAATTTTGGAGATGAGGATCAAAGTATTTCATTTTAAAGTTTGTCATGCTAAGAAGGAAAAATGACATCCTTCTAAGGACCAAAAATGCAAAATATAATACT
This sequence comes from Datura stramonium, assembly GCA_018107945.1. NCBI lineage: Eukaryota > Viridiplantae > Streptophyta > Magnoliopsida > Solanales > Solanaceae > Datura > Datura stramonium. The sequence continues at coordinate 98,222 of JACEIK010000722.1, forward strand.
CTGGAGATAAAATCCTTATGTTCATACCACCTCCCCATTAGAATTACCAAAATCTTGATTCAATATGCACACACAAGGCATCACCAAAATCTACTCATGGGTATGATTAAATTGAGTTGATATTGATGATTTATAGAGCTTGAGCGGATTCTATCTTAACTTCTCTTACAAAATTATTTTTCTAAAAATTGAATCTAAAATGCCCATGTGTGGATAGTTCATAATAGAATGTGATGATGATGGAGTAGATGATGAAAAACATATTTCTAACCTTACCCATGATTTTGATGATTTTTTCAAAGAAGATTAAATAGATCCAAGTATGATGAAGCTTTGGGTAGTGCCCAATGTTGAATATGAATGACGATTTTTCATGAATTGACTTTATTACTTCATTTTGGAGTGAATTCCCCCAAATTATAATATTTTCAAATGAACTGAATGGGTTCAAGCATGATATTATTTTGGGCAAGGCCCTTATATTGATGATGATGAAGTGATATTTCTAAAGTAGACTTACCACATGATTTTGGAGTAAAGGNATGAAGTGATATTTCTAAAGTAGACTTACCACATGATTTTGGAGTAAAGGCTCCCACTATTCTTTGAGCTTGTGGTATGTGACATTGTAAAGCTTCTCACATGCATGAATTTCATAATTGAGATGTATGTCGTCATTAAAATTCATTTCACATGATTTTGAGTCTAAGCATGATTCCATTTTAAGCTTTGTCGAAACGACATTGTTGAGCTGCATATTTATATGATGTCTAGTGTATGTATGATTTCATAATGAGCTTTGTCTATAGACAATGTTGACCTTCATTTCATATGATGTTGAGTTTATGCATGATTTCATGTTGATATTCGTCACTAGATGATGTTGAGATTCGTATTTGTACGATGTAGAGCATTGCATGCTTTTGGAGAAGAGTCTAGCACTGAGCGGGCTAAGGGTCGACTACCTTATACCCCAAAACTACGCGCCAACGTAGGTTGATACTATTATATTATTGGGACCTCCTTTGTGAGCTATCCCCGACCCAATTGGCCCTTCAGCTTGATATCGATATCATGGTAGCGTCCTTAGCCCTAGCAAGGTTTTGGACAGCTCTGCCCACTTGAGTATAATAGTCGGGATCACGTAAGCTCTATCGTGGTATGTTGGTTAAGTGACGAGTCTCCCACTATCTATATCATTTGAATTTGCATATCCATAACTCATGATAACTATCTTATGCATGCATGTTCAAGAAGCAAGATTTGACTCATTGTTCAGCTTTGAGTCATTCGAGTTAGTTATGAGGTTCTAAATCCACGCATGAACACGTTTTGATAAGAGTTCGATTTTAGAATGAATGCATGTAGTCTCCTACTTACTCTTAAAGCTCATTATATGTATGAACGGTTTTAAATGATTTATGTTATCAAAGCGGTTTTACTTACCTTGCATACTCGGTGCATTTCATGTACTGACCGCACACCTTCCTATGCTGCATCGTTTCCTGATGTAGGATCCGTATCACAGGTTCAGCCCCGTTCGTAGCCACTATCAGAGTTAGCACCTGCTAGATTGGTGAGTCCTCATCTTCCGAGGACTAGACTTTCAGTTACCTTGGATGTATTTTCAGTTTCAGTATTTCTGAGCTAGTTGCGGGTATTGTCCCATCAGCTCATCCATATTAGAGGCTTATCAGACTTAGGTATGTATTCAACTCATATGTTTATTCTATCATTATGTTAAGTTAGACTTTCTCTGAGTTTATAATTATGTGTCTTCATGTTTATTAATGAGATAGTGAATGCTTATGCCCTGGGTTGACTTGGGGTCTCTCGGGGTCCCTTGTCCCGTGTCTATGATCCGGGTCTACACTCGGGTCATGAAAAACTTGGAATCAGAACCATAGGTTTGAAGTGTCCTACGAAGTCTGAAAGCCGCGTTAACTAGAGTCTTTTTCATGAGTGTGAAGCGTGCCACACTTATGACGAAGAGGCTACAAAACATTCTAGGAAATGTTTCCACCTTTCATGATCTATGTCGTGCGATGAAGAGTCTTTCTATACCTCTAATTCGTTCTATTCATGATTGCAGAATTATGGCTCTTGAAGGATGAATGGAAGGAGAAATGGAGACGGTGAAGGCCACGAGGATGGCATGGGTCATGGGCATTGGCAGGTTCCACCGGTTTAGGAGCCTCAGGCACTGGATCTAGCCGCCCACTCTGAGTTTCAGGCCGCTATCCAGATTCTTATGCAAGCCTTGACTGTGTAGGTTAATCAGCCAGCTGTTGCGCATGTTCCGCAGAATGGCAGTGCAGCGGTGGCTCGAGTCAGGAACTTCTTGAGGATGAACCCGTGCGGAGTTTCTATGGTCCAAGGTAGATGAGGACCCACACGAGTTTGTGGATGAGGTTATCAAGATCACCCAGGTTATGGGGGTGAGAAGTGTAGAGTGTGCAGAGTTGGCCTCTTACCAGTTGAAGGGGGTTGCATATTTGGTTCCGCTAGTTGAAAGACAGTAGGGTTGTTGGAGCAGGTCCAACCACTTGGGAAGAGTTCCATATTGCTTTCCTGGATCGGTTCTTCCCTCGAGAGATAAGGGTGCTAAAAGCAGCTGAGTTCGTAAATCTGAAGCAAGGGAGGATGACGATACTAGAGTATTCCCTTGAGTTCATCTGCCTATCGAAGTATGCTCCTGAGTTAGTGGCTGACCAGAGGGCGTGAGTGAGCAGGTTTATTCATGGGATAGCAGGTTACTTGGATAAGGAATGCAAGATTGCTATGCTCCATCAGGATATGGACTTCCCTCGGATGGTATTGTACGCCCAGCAGATGGAGGTGGCACATTCAAGAGAGAGAGAGGCCAAGAGGGACAGGACTGAGGACCACAGATTCTCCCAGCAGAGGTCCGGCGGTGGGCACCGCCAACAGACCCACCAGAGATCATCCGCTCGAGGTTTCAAAGAAGCAGGCCCGCAGATTCAACTGTTCCAGCTTGTCACAGATGTGGCTGAGGGCATACAAGCCAGTGCTTGGTAGGATCGGGTGCGTGTTTTGGGTGCGGGCAACCCGAAAACATTCTTAGAGATTGTCCAGCAGCGAGACAGGATCAGGTTGGGGCCGTGGCCCAGCTTTTAGATCAGTAGCCCCACCCCCTCGCTTTAGCATATCAGGGGGCATCTACCAATGCGGCTGGTGGTCAGCACCAAAATAGATTCTATGCCCTAGCATCCCGTTAGGAGCAGGAGCTCTCCCCGAATGTGGTTACTGGTATGTTACAAGTCTTCCATGTTGATGTTTATGCATTGTTAGATCCAGGGGCCACCTTGTCCTTTGTGAAACCTTATGTATCCAGTAGCTTTGGAGTCAGTCCCGATGTCTTGTCAGAATCCTTCTCGGTTTCTACTCCAGTAGGTGACTCAGTTATAGCTAGACGGATGTATAGAAATTTCCTGGTCTTGGTTCTCCACAAGTTCACCGCAACAGATCTGATAGAGTTATCCATGACCAATTTTGATATTATTCTTGGCATGGATTGGTTGTATGCTTGTTATTCTTCCATTAATTGCAGGACCCGGTCATTAGAGTTCAGATTTCCGAGTGATCCAGTCTTAGAATGGAAGGGTAGTTCAGCTATGCCTATAGGTCACTTCGTTTCCTACCTCAAGGCTAGGAAGATGATTTCCAAGGGTTGCATGTATCATTTGGTTAGGGTCAAGGATGTTGAGTCCAAAACCCTGACTATCCAGTCAGTTCCAGTAGTACGTGAGTATCTAGAGGTCTTTCTTGATGATTTTCCAGGTATTCCTCTAGAGCGGGAGATTGATTTCGATATTGACCTTTTTTCCAACATGCAGCCGATATCTATTCCTCCCTATAGGATGGCTCCAACTGAGCTAAAAGAGTTGAAGGATCAGTTAAAGGATTTGCTAGATAAGGGTTTCATTAGACCGAGCCAGTCTCCATGGGGTGCACCAGTATTATTTGTTTGGAAGAAAGATGGTTCCCTTCGTATGTGCATTGAATATCGACAGTTGAACAAAGTCACTGTCAAGAATAGGTATCCCTTTCCTAGGATCGATGATTTGTTCGATCAGCTTCAGGGTGCTAAGTGTTTCTCGTAGATAGATCTAAGATTTGGGTATCATCAACTCAGAGTTCGGGAGAGTAATATCCCGAAGACGACATTCAGAACACGGTATGGTCATTTCGAGTTTGTAGTTATGTATTTTGTACTAACGAATTCTCCTGCAGCTTTTATGGACCTGATGAATAGAGTGTTCAAGCCATATTTAGACACGTTCGTGATCGTGTTCATTGATGACATCTTGGTGTACTCTTAGAGCGAGGAGGAGCATGCCACTCATTTGAGAATAGTACTACAAACCCTCAAGGATCGTCAGCTGTATGTAAGGTTCAGCAAGTGTGAGTTTTGGTTGGACTCCGTGGCATTCGTGGGCCAAGTACTATCTAGCGAAGGTGTAAAAGTAGACTCACAGAATATTGAGGCGGCAAAGAATTGGCCTAGACCGATGAATCCTTCAGATATTCGGAGTTTCTTGGGCTTAGCTAGCTACTATCGGAGGTTTTTGGAGGGTTTCTCATCCATTGCAGCGCCTTTGACTAAATTGACTCAGAAGAAGGTAAAGTTTCAATGGTTAGAGGCTTGTGAGAAAAGCTTCCAAGAGTTGAAGGCTCAACTTACTTCAGCACCAGTGTTGACCCTAATCGAGGGTAACGATGGTTTCGTGGTGTATTGTGATGCTTCCCAAGTTGGACTTGGGTGTGTGTTGATGCATCGGGGAAGGGTGATAGCTTATGCCTCTCAACAGCTGAAAGTATATGAAAAGAGTTACCCGACCCATGATCTTGAGTTGGCCGCGGTGGTGTTCGCATTGAAGATATGGCGGAATTACTTGTATGGGGTCCATGTGGATGTATTTACGGATCAAAAAAGCTTGCAATATGTGTTCACACAGAAGGATCTAAATCTTAGGCAAATGAAGTGGTTGGAGTTACTTAAGGATTATGACATGAGTGTCCTTTACCACCCGGGCAAGGCTAATGTGGTTGCGGATGCGCTTAGTAGGCTCTCAATGGAGAGTGTGTCCCATGTGGATGAAGGAAAGAAGGAGTTGGTGAAAGATGTCCACCAGCTTGCAAGGCTGGGAGTTAGATTGATCGATTTGACCGATGGCGGTGTTGTGGTGCATAACGGGTCGGAATTTTCCTTGGTAGTTTATGTTAAATCCAAGCAAGATGAGGATCCAATATTGAGGAAGCTGAAGGAGGCGGTGCGGAGTCAGAAAGTGGAGGTTTTCTCTCAAGGGGGAGATGGTGTGCTACGATACTAGGGTCGACTATGTGTTCCGAACATCGATAATTTGAGAGTTCGGATATTGCATGAGGCACATGGTACCAGATATTCTATTCATCTAGGATCCACGAAAATATATCGAGATTTATGAGAAATCTATTAGTGGGATGGTATGAAGAAGGATATTGCGGAGTTCCTAGCAAAATGTCCAAACTGTCAGCAAGTGAAAGTCGAACATCAAAGACCGGGAGGCGCACTTCAGGATATTATCCCACTTGGAAGTGGGAAGAAATCAATATGGACTTCATTACAGGTCTACTTCGTACTCGCTGGCAATACGACTCCATTTGGGTTGTGGTGGACAGGTTGACCAAGGCTGCACACTTCCTACTGGTCAAGACCACAGATTCAGAAGACGATTATGCTAAGATGTATATTCGGGAGTTGGTTCGGCTTCATGGAGTGCCCTTGTCTATTATTTCGGATTGAGGTACTCAGTTTACTTCTCAATTCTGGCATTCTTTTTAATGGGGGCTCGGGACTCAGGTTAAGCTAAGCATAGCTTTTCATCCTCATACGAATGGCCAAGCAGAACGAACCATTCAGACTCTTGAGGATATGTTGAGGGCATCTGTTATGGATTTCAAAGGTAGTTGGGATGATCATTTGCCCATGATTGAGTTTGCTTGTAATAATAGTTTTCACTCTAGAATCCAAATGGCACTGTTCGAGGCTCTCTACGGGCGAAGGTGCGGATCTCCCATCGAATGGTTTGAGGTTGGTGAGGCAGCTGTGGTAGGACCAGATTCGGTTCATGAGGCGATGGTGAAGGTTCAGTTGATAAGGGACCGGTTAAAAACCACTTAGAGTCATCAAAAATCGTATGCTGATGTGAGAAGAAGAGAATTGGAGTTTGATGTAGACAACTGGGTGTTTCTAAAGGTATCTCCCATGAAGGGAGTCATGTGGTTCGGAAAGAAAGGTAAACTCAGTCCCCGCTATGTTGGTCCCTACTGGGTTGTAAGAAGAGTTGGTAAGGTGGCATATGAGTTGGATTTGCCTTTAGAATTGGCTTCAGTTCATCTTGTGTTCCATGTATCGCTTTTGAAGAAGTGTTTGGGTCATCCAGCCTTGGTAGTTTCGGTAGACAACGTTGGTGTGAAAGACAGCCTCAGTTATGAAGAAATTCTAGTTGAAATTTTGGATCGACAAGTTCGAAGGCTGAGGAACAAAGAGGTAGCTTCAGTCAAGGTTTTATGAAGGAATCAGCATGTTGAAGGAGCTACATGGGAGGCCGAAGCGGACATGATGGCTAGATATCCATATTTGTTCTCTACCGGCTCAATTCCAACTTGAGGTATCAGTTTTTCCCCTAATTTTGTAATTAGTTTCCATGTTCAGTTCATGTGCGCAAGTTTGAATTATGTTATGGTAAATGTATGTGATGCCTGAATTTAGTTCAGCTATATGGTTTTTTTCGAAGGTAGTCATTCTGTGAAATTTCGGTTAAAATAATCAGTATTGGAGTATGATAATTGCTTGTTTCTGTTTCCTGCTTGTTTCTAACATTCGAGGATGAATGTTTCCAAGGGGGAGATATTTTTATACCTCGAGAATTCAAGAACCGGAATCGAAAGTGAATCAGGAGAAGAACTGGAAATGTTGCAGCAGTTGCAGAACGAGTCACTGAATGACTCGTGAGGAAGAGCTGATTGGACAACACCCTCAACTACCTCCAAAATACTGAAACTGAAAATACATCCAAAGCAACTGAAAGTCTAGTCCTCGAAAGGTGAGGATTCACCAATCTAGCAAGTGCTAACTCTGATAGAGGCTACGAACGGGGCTGAACCTGTGATACGAATCCTGCATCATGAAATGATGCAACATAGAACGTATGATGTTAGTACGTGGAATGCACCAAAAATGCAAGGTAAGTAAAACCACTAGAGCAATAATAGTCTTTTAGAAACAAGTCATACATATATGATAGCCTTTAAGGATAAGAAAAGATCACAAGAATTCATTATGAAATCATTCTTATTTTACACGTGGTCTTGCATGGCTTTGGAATATCCTGACTAAAATGAATGAATCAAAACTAAATCATAGCATTTATATCAAAAGTTGAAAAATGAGTAAAACCTTGCTTTTTAAACATACATGCATAAAATAATCATCATGAGTAATGTATATGCAACTCGAATGATATAGACAGTGTGAGACTCGTCACTTAACCGACATACCACGATAGAGCTTATGGGGTCCCGACTATTACACTCAAGTGGGCAGAGCCGTCCAAAACCTTGCCAGGGCTAAGGATGCTACCATGATAATGATATCAAGATGAAGGGCCAATCGGGCCGGGGATAGATCACAAGGGAGGTCCCAATAATATAATAGAAATAACCTACATTGGCGCGTAGTTCTGGGGCATAGGGTAGTCGACCCTTAACCCGCTCGGTGCTAGACTCTTCTCCCAAAAACATGGAATACTCTACATCGTATAAATACGAAGCTCAACATGAAATCATGCCTAGAGTCAATATCGTATGAAACAAAGTTCAACATTGTCTATTGACAAAGCTCATTATGAAATCATGCATACACTAGACATCATATAAATATGAAGCATAACAATGTCGTCTTGAAAAAGCTTAGGATATAATCATGCCTAGACTCAACATAATTTGAAATGAAGCTTAATGATAACATACGTCTCAATTATGATTCATGCATATGAGAAAGTTTACTATGACACATACCACAAGCTCGAAGAATAGTGGGAGACTTTACTCCAAAATCATGTGGTAAGCCTACTTTAGAAATATCACTTCCTCATCATCAATATAAGGGCCTTTTCCAAAACCTTATCATGCTTGAACCAAAATAATTCATTTGAAAAAATTATAATTTGGGAGATTTCACTCCAAAACAAAGTAATAAAGTCAATTTGTGAAAATCGTCATTCATACTCAACATTGGGCACTCCCCAAAGCTTCATCATACTTGGGTCTATTTAATCTTCTTTGAAAACATCATCAAAATCATGGGTAAGGTTGGAAATATGGTTTTCATGATCTACTCCATCATCATCACATTCTATTCGGAACTCCCCACACATGGGAGTTTAAGATTTAATTTTTAGAAAAACAATTTTGTATAAGAAATTAAGTTAGAATCCGCCCAAACTCAATAAATCATCAATATCAACTCAATTTAATTATACCCATGAGTAGAAATGTACGAATCATGCAATTAAATGAATACCCATACCGGATCATCACAAACCAATCACAAATTGATAGGGAATGGGCATGGGTGTGAAGAAAGCACCCGCTCATAGCTTTACATACCTGGGATTGAAGAATCTTAATTCCTCCTAACTACCTAGCTGAGATTTCCCCTTAAAACCTTGAAATTCTCCTCAATTTCTTCCCTTCAAGCCTTCAACCTTGCATGAAAGAAGAAATGGCCTAAGATGGGTTTTTCTCCGCTTAAATTCCTCTATTACGAGCTTATAATGACGTAGTATAGGCCCTTAGAACTTAGGAATTACGGAAAAGCCCTTACTGAGATCACTGAAAATAACTATTTAGGGTGTCCTAATGGACGACCTGACGACTCGTTACTAGAGTACACGATCCGTTGGTTCACACATCAAGTACACTATCTCATCATTCATGAAAATTCATTGTCTAGGTAACGGTCCTCCTAACGGGTCGTTGGGTCTGACGACGACTCATTAGGTACCACACGTTAAGTACACTGGATAAGTTTTACCATCCTTCTATAGGACCTCCCCACGACTGAAATGACGACTCGTGGTGACTGACCACAAGTCGTTGCATCACCCTTGAGGACCTCAAGTCCTTCATCATCTCAGGCCTTCCGCACGTCACTAGATGACTCGTTAGGCCTCCTAACTAGTCGTCCAACGACTCGTTGTGCCACTGCTGCAACATTTTCATATTTTTCTCCTAAATCACTTCCGGGTCCGATTCTTGAATTCTCAAGGTATAACAATATCTCCCCCTTGAGAACATTCATCCTCGAGTGTTAGAAACAAGAAGAAAACAGAAACAAGCAATTATCATACTCCAATACTGATTATTTTGATCGAAATTTCACGGAATGACTACCTCCGAGAAGAACCACATAATTGAACTAAATTCAGGCATCAAATACATTTATCATAACATAATTCAAACTTGCGCACATGAACTGAACATGGAAATTGATTAGAGAATTTTGGCAAAATTGATACCTTAAGTTGGAACTGAGTCAGTAGAGAACAAATGTGGATATCTAGCCATCATGTACGCTTCGGCCTCCCTTGTAGATCCTTTAACCTGCTGATTCATCCATAAAACCTTGACTGAAGCTACCTCTTTGTTCCTCAGCCTCTGAACTTGTCGATCAAAAATTTCAACCGGAATTTCTTCATAATTGAGGCTGTCTTTCGCACCAATGCTGCCTATCGGAATAACAAAGGCTGGATCACCTAAGCACTTTTTCAAAAGTGATACATGGAACACGGGATGAAGTGAAGCCAATTCTGAAGGCAAGTCCAACTCATACGCTACCTTACCAATTCTTCTCACAACCCGGTAGGGGCCAATATAGCGGGGACTGAGTTTACCTTTCTTTCCAAACCGCATGACTCCCTTCATGGGAGATACCTTTAGAAACACCCAGTCGTCTACATCAAACTCCAATTCTCTTCTTCTCACATCAGCATAGGATTTATGGCGACTCTGAGCGGTTTTCAACCGGTCCCTTATCAACTGAACCTTCACCATCGCCTCATGAACCGAATCTGGTCCTACCACAACTGCCTCACCAACCTCAAACCATCCGATGGAAGACCTGCACCTTCACCTGTAGAGAGCCTCGAACGGTACCATCTGGATACTAGAGTGGTAACTATTATTATAGGTAAACTCAATCAAGGGAAAATGATCATCCCAACTACCCTTGAAATCCATAACACATGCCCTCAACATATCCTTAAGAGTCTGAATGGTTTGTTCTACTTGGCCATCCGTCTGGGGATGAAAAGCTGTGCTTAGCTTAACCTGAGTCCCGAACCCCTTTTGAAACGAACGCCAGAATTGAGAAATAAATTGAGTACCTCAGTCTGAAATAATAGACAAGGGCACTCCATGAATCCGAACCAACTCCCGAATATACAACTTAGCATAATCATCTGCTGAATTCGTGGTATTGACCGGTAGGAAGTGTGCAACTTTGATCAACCTGTCCACCACTACCCATACAAGTAATGCCGTCATATCTTCAACGCGAACACCACTGCGGCAAATTCAAGATCGTGGGTAGGGTAATTCTTTTCATGCACCTTCAGCTGTCGAGTGGCATAAGTTATCACCCTTCCCCGCTGCATCAACACACACCCAAGTCAAATTCTAGAAGCATCACAATACACCACGAAACCATCGTTACCCTCGGGTAGGGTCAACACTGGTGTTTAAGTAAGTCAAGCCTTCAGCTCTTGGAAGCTCTTCTTACAAGCCTCCGACCATTGGAACTTTACCTTCTTCTGAGTCAACTTAGTCAAGGGCGCTGCAATTAATGAGAAACCCTCCACAAACCTCCGATATAGCCAGCTAAGCCCAAGAAACTCCGAATATCTGAAGGATTCACCGGTCTGGGCCAATTCTTCACCACTTCAATTTTCTACGAGTCTACTTTTATGCCTTCGCTAGACAGCACATGGTCCAAGAATGCCACGGAGTCCAACCAAAACTCACACTTACTGAACTTTTCATACAATTGGCGGTCCTCGAGGGTCTGGAGCACTATTCTCAAGTGAGCGACATGCTCCTCCTCACTTCGAGAATATTCCAAGATGTCATCAATGAACACAATCACGAACATATCCAAATATGGGTTAAACACCCTATTCACTATCCATAAAAGTTGCATGAGCATTCGTTAGTCCAAAAGACATTACTACAAACTCGTAATGACCATACCGTGTCCTAAATGCCGTCTTCGGGATATCACTCTCCCGAACTCTGAGCTAATGATACCCAAATATGAGATCTATCTTTGAGAAACACTTAGAACCCTGAAGATGATCGAACAAATCATCGATCCTGGGTAAGGGATACCTGTTCTTGACAGTGACTTTATTCATCTATCGATAATCAATGCACATACGAAGGGAACCATCTTTTTTCCGAACAAATAGTACTGGTGCACCCCATGGGGACTGGCTCGGTATAATGAAACCCTTATCTAGAAAATCATTTAACTGATCCATCAACTCTTTTAGCTCCGCTGGTTCCATCCTATAGGGAGGAATAGATATAGGCTGTGTATCGAGAAGGAGGTCAATACTGAAGTCAATCTCCCGCTTTAGAGGAATACCTAGCAAATCATCAGGAAAGACCTCTGGATACTCACGTACCACTGGGACTGACTGGATAGTCGGGGTTTCGGACTCAACATCCTTGAACCTAACCAAATGATACATGCAACCCTTGGAAATCATCTTCCTAGACTTGAGGTAGGAAACGAAGCGAACTACAGGCACAGTTGAACTACCCTTCCATTCTAAGACTGGCTCACCTGAGAATCTGAACTCTACTGACCGGGTCCTGTACTTAATGGAAGCATAACAAGCATACAACCAATCCACGCCGAGAATAATATCGAAATCGATCATGGATAACTTTATCAGATCTGCTGAGGTGACCTTATGGAGAACTAAGACCGGGCAATTTATATACACCCGTCTAGCTATAAATGAGTCACCTACTGGAGTAGAAACCGAGAAGGATTCTGACAAGACATCGGGACTGAATCTGAAGCTACTGGCTACATAAGGTTTCACAAAGGACAAGGTGGCCCCTGGATCTAACAATGCATAAACATAAACATAGAAGACTCAAATATTCTAGTAACAACGTCTGGGGAGACCTCCTGCTCCTGACGGGATGTTAGAGGATAGAATCTGTTCTGGCGCTGACCGCCAGCAGCACTGGTAGATGCCCCCTGATGTGCTGAGCGAATGGGTGGGGCTGCTAAGATAGAGGCTAGGCCACGGCCCCCAACCTGATCCTGTCTCACTGCTGGACAATCTCTAAGCATGTGTCCGGGTTGCCCGTACCCAAAATACGCACCCAAACCTGCCAAGCACTGGCCTGTTTGCCCTCGGCCACATCTGCGACAAGCTGGAATACTTGAATCTACGGGCCTGTTGCTTTGACCCCTCGAGCCAGATGCTCGCCCTCTCTGATCATGCCTAGGTCAATATACACTCAAGGCTAATGAAGCTGGGGCGAATGATCTCTGGTGGGTTTGTTGGCGGTCCCTACTGCCGGACCTCTGCTGGGAGAATCTGTGGCCCTCAATCCTGGCCCTCTTGGCCTCTCTCTCTCTTGAATGTGCTGCCTCCATCTTCTAGGCGTACACCACCATCCAAGGGAAGTCCATATCCTGATGGAGCATAGAAATCCTGCATTCCTTATCCAAGTAACCTGCTATCCCATGCACATATTTTCTCACTCGCGCCCTCTGGTCAGCCACTAACTCAGGACCATACTTCGATAGGTGGGTCAAGGGAATACTCTAGTACCGTCATCCTCCCTTGCTTCAGATTTACGAAATCAGCTGCCTTTAGCTCCCTCATCTCCTGAGGGAAGAACCGATCGAGGAATACAACCTAAAACTCCTCCCATGTGACCGGACCTTCTCCGACGACCCTGCTATCCTTCCACTGGCGGAACCAAATATAAGAAACCACCTTCAACTGGAAGGAGGCTAACTCTTCGCACTCTACACTGCTTACCCCCATAACCTGGGTGATCTAGATAACCTCATCCACGAACTCGTGCGGGTCCTCATCTACTTTAGACCCTAGAAACTCCGGCGGGTTCATCCTCAAGAAGTCCCTGACTCGAGCTGCCACTTCATTGCCATTCTGTGGAACATGCGCAACAGCCTGTTGATTGACCTGAGCGATCAAGGCCTGCGCAAGAGTCTGGATAGCACCTGAAAATCAGCGTGGGAAGCTGGCTCCGGTGCCTAAGGCTCCTGAACCGGTGGGACCTGCTGATGCACACGACCCATGCAATCCTTGTTGCCTTCACCGTCTCCATTCATCCTCTCATTCATCCTTCGAGGAGCCATGATTCCGCAATTGTGAATAGCATGAATTAGAGGGATAGAAAATCTCTCTATCGCACGACATAGATCATGAAAGATGGGAACATTTCCTATTATGTTTCGTACCCTCTTCATCATAAGTGTGGCACGCTTCACACTCATGAAAAAGACTCTACTTAATGGGGCTTTCAGACACCCTAGGACATTTCAAACCTACTGCTCTGATACCAAGTTTGTAACGACCCAAGAGGAGACCCGGATCATAGAAATGGGACTAGGGACCCTGAGAAACCCCAAATCAACCCATGGCATAAACATTCACTAACTCATTCAGTAAACATAAAGGAAACACACACATAAACTTACGGAAGTCTAACTTAACATAAAAATAGAATGATCGTCTAAAGCTGAATACATGTCTACGTCTAATAAGCCTCTAATCTGGACGAGCTGATGAGACAACACCCCCAACTAGCTCAAAAATACTAAAACTGAAAATACATTCAAAGCAACTGAAAGTATAGTCCTCGAAAGATGAGGATTCACCAATCTAGCAAGTGTTAACTCTGATAGAGGCTATGAATGGGACTGAACCTGTGATAAGGATCTTGCATCATGAAATGATGCATCATAGAAGGTATGCGGTCAGTACGTGTAATGTATCGAGTATGCAAGGAAAGTAAAACCTCTAGAGCAATAATAGTCTTTTAAAAACAAGTCATACATATATGATAGCCTTTAAGGATAAGAAAAGATAACAAGCATTCATTATGAAATCATTATTATTTTATATGTGGTCTTGCATGGTTTTAGAATATCTTGACTAAACCGAATGAATCAAAAATAAATCAGAACATTTATATCAAAAGCTGAACAATGAGTCAAACCTTGCTTTTTAAACATACGTGCATAAAATAATCATCATGAGTAATGGATATGCAACTCGAATGATATAGATAGTGGGAGACTTGTCACTTAACCGACATACCACGGTAGAGCTTACGTGGTCCTGACTATTACACTCAAGTGGGCAGAGCCATCCAAAATCTTGCCAGATCTAAGGATGCTACACCATGATATCGATATTGTTACACCCCGTAAATTCTCGACATGTAGATGGCCTATTCTCATGTTGGTTAAGAGTTTTTGGATGTCATACATGCTAGGAAAAGGCCCGGGGAAAGACCGGATAAGAGATTCGTCGAACCATCGCGGAAGGAGCGGGGGCAGAGCCCCTCCGCGATGGTAACGTGCCACGGAGGGAGTGCCTCCGCGTTGGCGCTGTGTCACGGAGGCCCTGTCCAGGCCCAAGTATAAAAGCCTCCAACTTCGGTTTAAATGTTATATTTCACATAATTTCTAGAAAGATCGAGGGAAAAACATAGAGGACGAAGGATTCATTGAAATTTCCATCCGATTACGCCATCAAACGCGGTCCAAACTCGAATTAATCCTAGATATCGAGGTACTAAGCAGTAAGGAGCATTCCTATGGATTTAGTTTCATGAAATTCGACCGGGGAATCGTCGTGCTACCGAGCTAAGGTAAGTGGAATTTCTCCAAATTATTGTCAATATACTCCTAGCCCTAAAGTGAGTATTTCTCCCTTCTGGACTTTCGAGAAATAGCGAGTTTTCGACCGTTTTTCGATAAGCCA
>JACEIK010000722.1:120385-134281 GCA_018107945.1 Datura stramonium
CGGTCGTGTGAGGCCGTGCGTTTGTTTAGCTGTTTAGTATTGTTGTTTGTGTTGGCCGTGTGGGGCCATATTCTGATAGTAGTGGTGACCTTGCCGGTCACGTAGATGTACAGTATCCGTTATGTTGAGTTACAGATAACTAGTCAGCATGGTGGCCTTGTCGGCCCGCATAGGTTTCCCTATAAGAGTAGGATTCTAGTTAGCTGATGTTACAGGACAGGTGGCTATAGGCCTAGTCGGTCGGAGGTTGTATTTACAGCCGTTATATAGCCCGTTGTTCCAAGAATCTGAGATAAAGCCAGCTAGGCACCAGAGGTGCTTAGGCTTAGTATTTTAGCAGTCCAGGTCCTAATAGGGCACCAGGTGCCAGTCATACCCCCCAAGGCGGGGCGTGACATTACCCTATTTCCTGTGGGTTCAACCCAAACCTCTTAGTTGGGTTCTTTATTGACAACGTCCGCTTCATACTTTTTCAAGAAGTGTGAGTTTTAGCGTTATTAAAAAGTGGTGCCATAATACGACTAAGATTAGATTAATTTATTGTATTTGACTTTTGGTTGTTATTTCCCGAATTATGTTTTCTTTTTGTTTTTGGATATCCATAGGTTGTCGCTTGGTGAATTCCAAGTACTCGTCGAAGTGGAAACCCCCTAATTCTTTTGAATCTCTAACTTGAAAGAACACTGCGAAGAATGGGGAACCAAGAGCAGAGAGATGCTCGTTTTGCTAAAGAAGCTAAGCAAGCTGAGCTAGCTCGACAAGCTGCACTTGGATGCAGAGGATGCTTTAGATGAGGTTGTTAACACTGGTTTCCATAGAAGGGGAAATAGAGTTCAAAGATATGCCCCTCAATTTTTTGATGAGGATGACCCAGACATTGATGAAGTCGGGTTAATCAGAGCTAGTGTACCACCACCACTGCCTGCTGGGGAAAAATTTAACACCACTAGCATCGTGATCCAATTATTGAACATGAAAGGGGTGTTTCGTGGTCACGCAACTGACGACACCAACCTGCACCTGATGAACTTTGTGGAAATATGCAAGGCGTATAGGTTGCCTTGAGTCAGACAAGATGCTATAAGGCTAAGACTCTTCCTATTTTCTCTATCTGGGGAGGCCACTTTATGATTATCGGAGTTGCCCAATGACTCCATTACAAATTGGAGAGAGCTTAAGAAAGATTTTGTAGAGAGATTCTTTCCACCCTCCAGGATGCTACAACTTAAAGACGAAATCTATAATTTTTGAAAATTTAAGACTGCGACACTTCATGAAACCTGATTGAGGTTCAATAAGAAGTTGAACAAGTGCCCGAACCACAAAATTCCCGATAAAAGCTTGTTGGAGATTTTCTATAGATCATTGAACAACAGTACAAAAGCAGTAGCAGATATAGTGGCGGGAGGAGCACCGATCAGCCACACCTGGGAGCAAGTTGCCACTATTCTAGACAGAGTGACCAAAACAAACAGGGCATGGCACACCCAGGAAGCAGAAGCAGCGGCTGATACATATGTTGTTAGTTTGACTGCAAACCAATGAAGGAAGGAAGAAGAACGTGGCCAGGAATTGGCTCATATGTGCGCATCATTGGATTTGCTCACTAAGCATATCATAGGAGCTGGAGACAGAAAAGTTAATGTAGTGGGGACACAGGGATAGGAGCCAGGGCCTGACCACTCAAATTTCTAGGAGGAGGCAAACTTTTTGGACAATCAGGTGACGGGTTTCGGAGCCAACGCCTAAGGATCTGGAGAAGACACTTGGCGCCAAGGTTATGAAAACCAAGGTCGAAACCAATACAGATAAAATTACAACTGGAATGGGTACAGAGATAGAAGCTGTGGTTGTGAGCGCGAGGGAGATTGGAGAAGGAATGACAGTTATCGTAATGACCGAGATGGATTTTACGTGCCTCCTAATGCACGTGAGGGGGAGGATTGACAGTTGAAGTTAGAGAGCATGATTACTGAGATGCTAAAGAAGGTGAGATCCAATAATTATCAGCTAAAAGACATCCGTAGTGATATATCGAGCGTTAGTCAGAGAGTGGAGTCACATGCTACGGCTATCAAGCAGATTGAACAACAGCTAGGGCAACTGTCAGCATCCATGAACCCTAGGCAAAAGGATGCAATACCTAGAAACACAGTCCAGAACCTAAAGAATGATGGTCACTGCATGGCTGTGATGACTA
Source organism: Datura stramonium (assembly GCA_018107945.1). NCBI lineage: Eukaryota > Viridiplantae > Streptophyta > Magnoliopsida > Solanales > Solanaceae > Datura > Datura stramonium. The sequence continues at coordinate 122,586 of JACEIK010000722.1, forward strand.
GGAGTGGAAAGACCACGGTTGACCCCCTTCTACTGGTTGAGTTGAAAGGAAGAAAGAGAGCGTGATCGAACATGAGAAAGATGTTGCTGAGAATGAGCATAATGAGGATGCTGAGTTGATTGAGGCTCCAAGTGTTGAAAAGGGACCTGAAGAAGAACAAGGAGAGAAGCAAGGAGCTACACAAATTTACAAGGCTATTCCACGACCACCGCCACCGTTCCCTCAAAGAATAAAGAAGAAGGTGGAAAATGGTAAGTTTAAGAAATTCTTGTCAATGCTCAAATAGTTATCTGTAAATATACCATTGGTCGAGCCATTGGAACAAATTCGGAGATATGCCAAGTTTATGAAGGACCTTTGTTACGAAGAAAAGGTCCATGAGCTATGAGCTTGTGGATAGAGTGCATCATTGTAGTGCTATAGCCTCACGGATCCTTGCCCAGAAGAAGGAAGATCTAGGTGCCTTTACTATTCCACGCACAATTGGCAATGTTTAGTTTGCTAGGGCACTTTGTGATCTGGGAGCAAGCATCAATCTGATGCCATTGGCTATGTTTAAGAAACTGGGCTTGGGAGGCCCGGCACCGACTACCATGCGACTACTGATGGCCGAAAGAACTGTGAAGAAGCCTGTGGGGATCCTATTCAATGTGCTTGTTAAAGTTGATAGACTCATATTCCCAGCCAACTTCGTGATCCTTGACTGCGAGGTTGATTTTGAGGTCCCCATCATTTTGGGGCGACCATTCCTTACCACTGGGAGAGCCCTAATAGATGTGGAGGATGGCCAGTTGAAGTTCAGACTCAATAAAGAAGAGCTCACCTTCAATATTTGCTGGTCAATGAAACAACCGATGGAGTATAGAGTTGTCTCAGCAATAGAGGAGGAATATGAGTTCCTTGATGAAGTCTGAGTAGTCAAGAGATTTGCGTCGTACTGTGGTGTTAAATCAGGAGCTTCTTGGGAGGCAATCCAAGTGGTGGTTTGGTGAATTCTGAGTAACCGAACCACCTGCATCATGCCTTAATGTTAAATCAAGTGCTTCCTGGGAGGCAGCCCAAGTTGATTGACTTATGTGTGTTCAGTGTACAAGGGAAACAAAAACAGGTGGCAAAAGAACTGCTGAACAGGAAGGTACTACGGTTCTCAGTACAACTCATAAGAGGATTGTACGGGCCGTAGCACGAGTCATGGTGAGAAGCAGAGATGTATTTCAATGCATGAGTTCAGGGTACAGTTGGTCCTACGACTCATAACCTCATTGTACGGGTCATAGTACTCACTGTGGTTATGAACTATGCAACACATGGACCTTAATGTAAGAAATACCTATGAGTCATAGTACGAATCGCACCTCCATAGTATGAGTTAGAAAGACTTACGAGTCATAGTACGAACCGTACCCCCATAGTATGAGTCGTAAGATGTGCTCGTAGGTCCATAGGTAAGTTTCTCAATCTCTTTGTTATGAGTTTAAGGGACGAGACATAGGGCCTTCCTACAACTCGTGGTACAAGTCGTAGGGCCTTCCTACAACTCGTGGTATGAGTCATGACAGGTCAAAAATTTTAAAATCACCTGAATCGGCCCAATATTTTCAAATCTGCTCTATAACTTATTTAAAATCAAACAAATCGTACCTTTCTCCCACGCCCTCAGAACCGAAGTCTCGACCATAACTCACAACTCCCTCACACCCGTAAATCAAAATCAAAGATCAATTGAGCAAGTTCTTGATTAGTTAACACTGAGAATCCCAACTTCCAACCCTAGTTTCTGATTGCCAATCGAAGTAAGCAGCATTCAAGTAAGTGTACTCTTTGAATTTGATAAATATGACTTGCGTGCTTGATGCAAACCTGCTTAATCCCTGAGAGTCCTCTCAATGCTTGAAAAATTAAAAAGGACAATGACCAGGGATGTGAACAAGTTGTGTGCGACTGGTAGGGGATTTAACTTGTATAAATGGCGCATTGAACTGTTAAACTTGAGTTACGGGTTATAATTAAAAAGGGGAGGAAAGGGTAACTGTAAAACATGATAAATGCATGCCTGGACTTGTGGAAATCTAAGTACCGAACACTATATGGAGATCTCCTGCAAACTAAACCAAAAATAAGGTAAGGAAAGGCTTCACAAGCCCTCCTACGACCCATGGTTTCATACTACGACTCATAGGATGGCTCATTGGGACTTTCACAAGCCAAAAATGTACTAATCACGAGGTACGAATCGTAGTATGGCTCATGGTTTACTTCTATGAGTCATGACTGACAGTCGTACAAGAATCTGAAAAGGGTCAAGTCCACAAGTGATAGTACGATCCTTCCTACGACTCGTGGAATCGACTTATGGGTTGTACAATGAGTCGTGGAAAAATACAGAACATTTGTTTTAAAAGGGCATCCTCATATGAATCGTGGTAAGGACCGTACCTTCATGGCACGAGTCATACCTCAGAGACGTAATATTGACTTGAGATATTACGGGTCTTAGTACAAACGTACCTCCAAGGTGCGACCCATACTGTTGACCCGTGATAAATTACAGAGGACTTTTTCTTGCTTTCTTTTTTTCTTAGATTTGGAATTCTAACCCTTTTTCTCCACAGGTACAATGACGCAGAAACGAAAAGCATCCAAGGCAACTGCTCGGAGGACATTGCTTGATGAGACCTACGAATCCGACCAAGAAGGCAACTCCCCTAGTGGTTCAATAGAGAAATACCGGGTCGATATATCTGATACTAACGGGACCTGAACCACTAGGGCGAAGGCTAAAGCTCAGGCCGTGATGGCCACTATCACATCTACTGGTGCTACCTAGTCTGAGGAGGTAGCGGAGGGAAATGCCCAAGAATCTGGAAGCGGCTCTAATGAAGAAGAGGGGTCCGAGAAGGCCCAATCCAGAGAAGCAAGCAGTGAGTACGGATCAGAGGAGGAGGCACTCAAATGCCGAGCAGGAGAAGACTTCACCTAGGGAGAACTGCACCATTCGGTGGAGAGTACCAGGAGCCCAGGAAATATATGAACAAGGCATTGCTCTCATTGCCAAGAACAAAGCTAGGCGGAGCATTAAAGAAGAGTTGCGGATCCTCACAAATTCATTGAACAAGGTGGAGGAGATGAAGAGGATATTTAGCTTCTACAAATTTGATTGGATGGCTAGGACCCCGGATCAATGCACTTCAAAAATCATTCGAGAGTTTCCAATTACTTGGCAACTATTGAGCAGAAAGCAAAAGAGGGGCAAAAGTTGAAAGATCAGCCTAAGCTGGAGAGCATCCTGGTTAGAGGCCGAGAGGTTGATATATTCGAGCACACTATTGCTCGGGTATTATATGGGCCCCAGTTCATACCACCACATACTACACCAGAATATGACTATCGGGTGGAGGCTTTGAAGATGATCAAGCAACTTGGTTTTGATGAGAAGAGGAGGTAGATTCAATAGTTCGGAGTGATTGACGAGGACAAAGAAGAGGCAGAATGGGTCACTAGCAGCAAGCAGGTTACAAAGAACTCTTTAAACTTCATAGCAAAAGCCTGCTGGACGTTAGTGCGCCACTGGTTGGCCCCTACTATAAATGATAACACCCTCAGCACAGACAAAACAGCTTTGGTGGCTTGTATCATGTCCAAATACCCCATCAATATCCCGAGGGTCATTGTAGAGAAGATGCGGGATCGGGCTATGGAACTGAGCACTACCATCCCATTCCCGAGTCTCATTTTCAGATTATGAACAGAGGCGGGCATCAAGGTGCGTCAAGTTGAGGAGCACCTGATTGGAGGACAGCAGATTGCTGATATTGGCCTAATCCAGGATGAGATGAACACGTAAGTTGGGCCCGACTTTCCACCGCAGTCCCACTATCACAGAAAATTAGGGGCGCACAAGTGAATGTCCCCACTTTACAAGAGCAGGGCGAGACACCGGCTACAGATGCCATTCATTTAGTTACAGCTCCTAGCACCTTTGCCGCCCCACCAGTGAGCCTCCCGAGCCAGACCCCAGCCGGGTAGTGCTAGTGCCTTAGGAATTTCTCTAGAAGCTGGCCAAGAGATTGACTGTAGCTGAGAAGAAGGTTCAGTCGATGATGAAGAATGTCAAGCCTGTGGTAAAGGCTGAGATTGAGACAGCTGCACAGGCTCTACAATCTAGATTAGACGATTTCGAGAGCAGATTTAACATGCGAATGGTTGAGCAGACTGACACGGGAAACCTCCATGAGGAGTTTGGGGCTCTTCGGAGTCAAGTGGTGAAGCTGTTATCACGACAACCAGAAATCATAGAAGCCCCCACTCTTCCTGACCTCAATGCTGGTATTGACGAGGAGTTTGATCTGGCGGCTTATTGGGAGCCCACAGGAGCAGAGAAGGAGAAAGGGAAAAGGAGGGTCTCTGAGAATGTTGGAGACGAGACCCCAAAGAAGAAGAGAAAGTGAGAGAATAGAGAACGCAAGTGGGCAATATTGGAGAGTTAGCAGACTCACGATGTGTATCAGTCGGAGCTACATGAGAGAGATAGAGGAGCGTGTAGCTCCACCACGTACCAGATAGAGCTTGCGAGTGGTAGGGACCCTTCGGGCGAGCCACATTCAGCCCCAATGATTCCAGAGGTTGTAAATACGACTGTTACTAATGAGGGGTTAGACACTCTCCCTATTGATACACCAATGAGTGCGTCGGCCACTGCCAGCGCCATGATTGCAGCAGAGGTACCTCCTCCGTAAGATGGCAGGAGCACTTAGTGGGTCGCAGGTATGTTCCCTTCCCTCTACTTTACATTTTATGCTTCAGGGATGAAGCATGCATTTTATAAAAGGGGAGGGTGTGTACTTGTATTTTTTTGGGATTTTGATTCTTTCGAGGATTTTTCTTGCCGTGTTTCTTCTCCCTCGGACATGCTATCTAGTAGAACCAGCATGTTTAGGATTTTATTTTTGTCAGTTTTTGTTTAATTAGAAAGTAGCTTAGGAGTACTCAGCCAATAAATTGCACTAGTTTTGAATTTGTAAAAATTGACCCTGTTTAAATTTTTTTTTGATGATTAGCTATGTACTTGTAATTGCAAAGCATGATTTCTGTGGATCTTTTTGTGTCGTTTAGTATATTAGCATGAATAGTTTTTGTTAGCCATGTATAAACCAGACAGGTAGAGTGAATGCATGGTTTGTTAGGAAAGGATTATTGACCTTTTTTATTTAGCCCATTTTTTGCCTAAATGACCCTATCAAAATAATATGATTCCCTTGATCCCAATTTTGAGCCGTAAATGAACCATTTTTTATTTGATTAATCAATTAATCATACCCATTTTTATAATGAACCTATTTTGGCCCTGGTCCATCCTTGGACATTGTGAACCTCAACAAAGTCAAAATGCCTAAGTTGAGGGTGGCTAGAGTAGGGATGCATAAATAGTTGGAAGGTGAAAAAGAAAGAGAAAGGAAAAAGGTGAAAAATGAGATGTGGTGTGACAAAAAAAAAGAAAAAAATTGAAAAAGAAAATACAAAAAGAGAATGATGCATGAAAAGTTTGAAGAAACACACCACACTTATACAAGTGCATAAAAAGGGTGAAAAGGGAGGAAAACATAGAAAAAGCAAAAAGGGTGGAAAAAGTGAAAAAATGAAGCCATATGTATGTAGTGACAAGGAGGGGTTTAGTCACTCAAAAGATTCCATCTCTACCATACCCAGTCTGAAAGCCTACATTACAAGCTAACGAAAGTCCTATAGTGATCCTAGTCTGACCATCTGACAAACCGAAGTAGAGAAAATAAGGGCAAGCCTATGGTATCCGATATGTAGTATTTGGAACTTCTTTGTGAGAGTGAGAGTCTTACTTGCTCAGTCCCATATTTCATCTTTTACTATATCTGTGAGTAGGGGGGCTTTATTTGCTGTGAGAGTACATGGTTTGTGTTTTATTCTGCCAGCTGTTTGTGTAAAAAGAATTGGTGATGACTTGACTATCTATTAATAGCAAGATGACATATATTGATCTTGGTTTATCATGTTTTATGATTTCTTGATGTGCATATGCTGATTTTGTTCATGAAAAAAAGGGCCAAAAGCTGTTTGAGTGTCAAGAACCGAACGTAGACACAGATCGCAATACAGTACAAGGAGCCCCGAGAGACTCCAAGTCGACCCATGACATGAACATGCAACTAACTAAATCAAATAAAGCGGAATACTCAGTATAATAACAAAGCGGAAGCATAACCATGACATAGCATAGACAATGAACGCACTTCATACATGACAGCCGAATACTACACATAGTCTGAAAGCCTCTACCATATCTGATGGGTTGAAAGGACAACACCCCAACTAACCTAACAAGTCTAGAAAACTGAACATAAAGAGATAACTGATATCAACTGGTCCTCGGAGAATGAGGACTCACCAATGAGCTGGATGCTAACTCTGAGAACGAGCTATTGACGATGCTGGGTCTGAAGGTCGGAGCCTATATCATGAAATGATACAACATAGAGAATGCGGTCAGTGCGTGGAATATACCGAGTATGTAAGGTAAGTAAAACGGACATTTTAAATGCATAAAAGATCATAAGAGTGGGACATGATGCTCATATCATAAATATCATAATGTAATTGTCACTCCCCACCTTGGGGGTATGACTGACACGTGGTGCCACACTAGATCTGAACCGACCTGACTATACTGTGCACTACTGACGCTCAACTCAAGAAACCAACGAGCAATATCTCGGCTGTAAATACAGCCTCCGGCCGACAAGGCCACCTGTAAAGGAAGACAACTAACCAAAACAACACAGCAACAGGGATCCTATGCGGGCCGACAAGGCCACCATGCTGTCTAGTTATAACTGGAACATAAATCAGGAACTGAACTACTCTATGGACAACAAGGCAGCTACTAACAACTAAACAAGGCCCCACACGTCCATCACAGTAGATAAGGCATACACGGGCCCCACACAGCCAACGGCAAACTAACCACAGGGAATATACAACAGTCTGCAAACCTCTAGGAATGATATAATGGTCGGGACAGGGCCCCGACCTACCCCAAAGCTATACATCAAAAGTAAAACTCATCTAACTTTCAACTCCGGAGGGAAGGAGCAGAATAAACTGCTGACCTCAGCTGAAGGCTAGGAACGTTCCAAACTACATCTATCTGCACCTGCAGGAAAGCAATGCAGCGCCCGGGTGGGTGTAAGTACAATATGTACCGAATATGTAAGGCAGAAAGGTAATAACTTGACTGAAAGCTAGTAAATCTATAGTAATTAAAAGAGAGTAAGGATTTAATCTGCAATACCTTAACCGTCTAAATTATCTAAACAATAAGTCTATATAAGCAAACAAGTACCTAACCGGGCCCCTATAAGCCTAGAAAGTACAAACAACACATAAAAACCTACCTAGGCCCCCATAAACCCTGGCAAGTACAAACAAGATCCCCTCCACTACCTGAACACTAAGAATCTTTGTGTAAACTTCAATTCGAGGTGGTCCTCATGGCTTCAATATGATGGAACTCATTACGGCCTTCGCGACCTCAATTTGATGGAACTTATCATGGCCCTCACGGCCTCAGTGAAGGGAACTCAATACGGCCCTTACAGTCTCAGTAAATGGAACTCAATTCCGCCCTTATAGCCATAGTAAATGGAACTCGATACGGCCCTTACAACCTCAGTAAATGGAACTCAATACGACCCTTACAACCTCGATAAATGGAACTCAATACGGCCCTTACAACCTAGGTAAATGGAACTCAATATGACCCTTACAACCTCAGTAAATGGAACTCAATATAGCCTAACAACTAACTACACAATATTTGGGTAAGACCATTCTAGCTAGGTTAATTTCGGACAGGGATTACTATTTCATCGTTATAGACTCAATTCAGTTTACAACAGCTGACCCAATAGGTTTATTCTGAAGTAATGTAGACATAAAGGTTGTACTAACTTTACGACGAGCGTAACTTGCCGAAAGGACATCCTTACATACCTCAAGTGCCGACTTTCTATCTAACCGGTGAGTTTCAACCTGAATTCAATAGCTCTTCACCACAGTAATCGTATTACTGGGAGAACAAGACTAGTTTCAGTACTCAATTCGATGAAAATAATAACTTTTCATAACAATATCAACTACACTTTAACTTGATGAAATATGGCCAAAAACGTATAATTTCCCGAGAGATCAGAAGGGAGAAATGCTTACTCGAAGCCTATGATCATATAGAAATCAGTTTGAAACAATTCTGACAACTTCTACCCGGCGGAGTTCCGATTCTCCAGCCATTTTTCGGAAACTAACTCCGTAGTAGTGTTCCCTGCAGGCTTATAATTCAATATCTGAAGTTAATTGGAATTTTAACGGTGTTTAATAGCATAATCGGATGAAAAATGTTGAATTCCCTCGTCTCACACTCTCTCTGGCCGTAACTTATATTGGAAAATGATCACAAATGAACTAAGGACCCTTATATATAAGTGTGGGTGGCGGACTAGGGGCGCTTCGTGCCGGCCATCGCGACAACCTAGTGCCGCGCCGCGCCTCCCATAGCGAAGGTCCCTTGGCGCACCGGGCCTCTCAAGGAACCAACAGGGCTGGCAAGCCGTGCTACCCAGGGCGCCAGGGTGCTGGAGTGTCGCGCTGGCCCTTGCGGCCTGGCCTTGTTCGACCCGACTTTCAGGTTTTTCTACACGCATCTTATACTCTTTATTAATCACAATTCCATGCGTATATTTGTGGGTTACTAACTTTTACAGGGTGTAACATCCTCCCCCCTTAGGAACATTCGTCCTCGAATGGCTACTTTAACTTATAGGTGTTTAAATCTTTCAACTATTATTCTTGAAGAATTTCGGTAGAGTCTCCTCTGTATTATGGACTACTGGAAATAACCCTGACGCGTAGAAAAATCCAATACAGGTATATTATATGACACTATAGCAACTATCGCACAACAGAATGGCAGTCAACTAAATAGTATCAATAACATGCATCATAAACAATAGCTAAATCAACGACCCTACCTTAACTGCATAATTCGAACTAATCCTGGAACATATGAGGATATCTGGACCTCATGTCGTCCTCATCTTCCCATGTCATTTCTTATTTATTTCTATTTCTCCACAATACTTTAACGGAGGCAACATCTTTGGTTCTCAACCCGCGAACTTGCTGATCTAATATAACTATAGGAACCTCTTCGTAGGCTAGTTCCTCAGTGACCTGGACTCCCTCAACTGGTACAACATGGTACAGATCCCCTATACACTTTCGCAGCATCGATACATGAAGGACCGGGTGAGCAGATTCCAACTCTGAAGGAAAATCTAACTTGTATGCCACCTGGCCTATTCTTCAGAGGATCTGATATGGCCCAATAAATCTTGGGCTAAGCTTACCTTTCTTACCAAATCTCATTACTCCCTTCATCGGCGATACCTTGAGGAATAACCAATCGCCAACATCAAATTCTAAGTTTTTACGATGGACATCGGAATAGGACTTTTGATGACTTTGGGCTGTCAACAAGCGTTCTCTGATAAACTTTACCTTCTCCTTTGATTTGTGGATCATGTCTAGCCCAATTAGTTCTAATTCTCCTATGTCATGACTTGAGAGGAGACTCGAATCGTAGACACGGGACAAGGGGCCCCGAGAGACCCCAAGTCAACCCATGGCATAAGCATTCACTAACTCATTCAATAAACATGAAGGAAACATAAATAATAACTCAGTAGAAGTCTAACCTAACATAACAACAGGATGAACATATGAAGCTGAACACATGTCTAAGTTTGATAAGCCTCTAATCTGGACGAGCTAATGGGACAACACCCCCAACTAGCTCAGAAATAGTGAAATTGAAAATACGCTCAAGGTAACTGAAAGTCTAGTCCTCGGAAGATGAGGACTGACCAAAACAAGCAGGTGCTAACTTTGATAGCGGCTACGAACGAGGCTGAACCTGAGAAACCGATCCTGCATCATGAAACGATGCAGCATAGAAAGTATGCGATCAGTACGTGGAATGTACCGAGTATGCAAGGTAAGTAAAACTGCTAGAGCAATAATAGTCATTTAAAACAAGTCATACATACATGATAGTCTTTAAGGATAAGGAAAAATCACAAGCATTCATTATGAAATCATTCTTATTTTATGCATGGTCATGCATGGCTTTAGAATATCATGACTAAATCGAATGACTCAAGCTAAATTATAACATTTATATCAAAAGCTGAACAATGAGTCAGACCTTGCTTTTTAAACATGCATGCATAAGATAACAATAATGAGTAATGGATATGCAAACCCAAATGATATAGACAGTGGGAGACTCGTCACTTAACCGACATACCACGATAGAGCTTACATGGTCCCGACTATTATACTCAAGTGGGCAAAGCTTTCCAAAACCTTTCCAGGGCTAGGGACGCTACCATGATATCGATATCAAGATGAAAGGGCCAATCCGGCCTGGGATAGCTCACAAGGGAGGTCCCAATAATATAATAAAATCAACCTACATTGGCGCGTAGTTCTGGGGCATAGAGTAGTCGACCCTTAGCCTGCTCGGTGCTAGACTCTTCTCCCAAAACATGCAATGGTCTACATCGTATAATTACGAAGCTCAACATCGTCTAGTGACAAAGCTCAACATGAAATCATGTATAAACTCAACATCGTATGAAATGAAGCTCAACATTGTCTATTGACAAAGCTCACTATGAAATCATGCATGTATTAGACATCATATAAATATGAAGCTCAACAATGTCATCTCGACAAAGCTTAGAATATAATCATGCTTAGACTCAACATCATGCGAAATGAAGCTTAGTGACAACATACATCTCAATTATGAATTTCATACATACGAGAAGCTTTACTATGACACATACCACAAGCTCGAGATTAGTGGGAGCCTTTACTCCAAAAATTATGTGGTAAGGCTACTTTAGAAATATCACTTCATCATAATCAACATAAGTGCCTTGCCCAAAACCTTATCATGCTTAAACCCATTCAATTCATTTGAAAACATTGTAATTTGGGAGATTTCACTCCAAAACGAAGTAATAAAGTCAATTCATGAAAATCGTCATTTATACTCAACCTTGGGCTCTACCCAAAGCTTCATCATACTTGGGTATATTTATTCTTCTTTGAAAACATCATCAAAATCATGGGTAAGGTTGGAAACATGCTTTTCATCATCTACTCCATCATCATCACATTTTATTATGAACTACCCACGCATGGACGTTTTAGATTCAATTTTAAAAAAATAATTTTGTAAAATAAATTAAGATAGAATCCGTCCAAGCTCAGTAAATCACCAATATCAAGTCAATTTAATCATACCCATGAGTAGGTGTCACGCCCCGCCTTGGGAGGCATGAATGGCACCTGGTGCCCTACTGGGACCTAGACTGCTGGACTGGCTGAGCCTACGCATTTCTGGTGCCAGGCTGGCTCTAACTCTGGATTCAGAAAAACGACGGGCTATATAACGGCTGTAAATACAGCCTCCGGCCGACTAGGCCTATAGCCACCTGTAAGCAAACAACAGCTAACCATAACAACAGTAGTATGAAGGAATCTATGCGGGCCGACAAGGCCACCATGCTGTCTAGTTACTTCTAAATCAAGAAAACAGG
>JACEIK010000722.1:189426-207380 GCA_018107945.1 Datura stramonium
TTCGTGTTTCCCTCTCTCTGGTTTTGCCCTCTGTTTCTTACTGGAAATTATAAGAAATTTCACTTAAAACCGAAGTTTGGAGGCTTTTATACTTGGGGCTACACCTCACCTCCGTGGAACGTTGGCCATCGCGGAGGTGAGCCTCCGTGACACGCTGGGTATCGCGGAGGTGAGCCTCCGTGACACTCTGGCCATCGCAGAGGAGGTCTGCCAGCCTCCTTTTGCGATGGTTCGACGCGTCGCTTATCCGGTCTTTCCCCGGGCCTTTTCCTAGCACGTATAGCATAATAAAACTCTTAACCAACATGCGAATAGGCCATCTACATATCGAGAATTTACGGGGTGTAACCAATTCAAATCTATAAATTTATATTCAAAATAGTCATAAAATCTGCCCATAGATAATAAAAAATGATTTAATACATAAAAGAAATCGACCCACAGATAGATCATAGAGAATTTCACAAGAATTAGAATAAACCCAATAGATCATGAAACTTGAATCTATAATTTAAATCCATTGAAATTGAGAAGAGTTTTGAGCATCAGAGTGAAAGGAACTCTCATTCATAGCCTCACATACCTGGGTTGATGATCCTTTGACTTTCCTTGAAGAGTCCAAGAAGATTTGAAGAGGTTGAATAAGAACCCTAACTCCTTTCTTGAGAGAAAATCCAACTATTGATCTCTTGGACAGGGTGAGGATTTAGGATAGGTTAATCCCTTTAATCTGACCTTAAGGAAGCCCAAAACAACGTCATTTAGGAATTAGAAGCATAGGATTTTACCAAAATACTCCCAAACTGCCAAAAAAGACCTTGAAATGGTAGTTTCAACGACCAACAGGACGGGTCGTTGGTTGACACAACGGCCCGTTCTGAGGTTCGTTTTTACCTGCNGTTTTTACCTGCTGCTGCTTCACTAAACTGCTCATAATTTTTTACTCCGAACTCAGATTGATGCAAGGTCGGATGAGTTGAAAAGAAGACTTCAAGGGATTCAATTTGAGCTTCTGAATCATCCAAAACATTTTGTAAAATGGGATCTTTGATCATTTGAAGTTGGCCCTTGTAAGAACTTATACGAACACTCAATCAGTAAAGGGGTTCTCAACTCAACTTTGTGCTAGAGATTCCTTATGACCATAATTTGTATGTAATTCACTTCTTATACTTAGAAATTGATCTTAACACCTTGCTTCCATAAATTCACCAGCTTGGGTCTATCCATATACCTAGAACAGTTCTGAACTTAGCCCGATATTTTCAAAAAACTAGCAGAACGAATGACCCATCCAACGGGATGTGGTAAAAAAAAATAGATCGTTGGTTTTCCCTGTTGTTCCTTCGAAATTTTCTTAATCTGCTTCATCGACCATAAATAACGACCGGGTCAGTCAAGCCACGGTTCGTACAATCCCCTCGTGGGTTCTAGGTAAATTTATGAAAGCTCTCTAGTAATGAAACAACAAGCACTTCCAACAACCCATTGGACCCTACAACGAACTGTACTGATGTTCGTTGTTTGGTTCTGGTATTGTTTTCTTGTTGTTTTCTGTTGTAAGCCTCAGGTTTGACCTAGGGAGCGTTTGTAGTGCTACATTATCTCCCCTTTGGGAACATTCGTCCTCAAATGTAGATCAAGCATACTGAAAGGCCAGGAAAGTAACTGCAATCCCAAAACTAAACAATTGAAGCTGAAAACTGATGGAGTGACTGACTCCGGAATGAGTTTCCTGACTAAACTGAATTCATGAAGCATACGTGCATGCTAAGACATGAATGGAACTGAGAGACGTGAACTTTGACATGAAACTGAATAGAGCACTAAGGAGGAAACTGATACCTCAAGCTAGAACTGAGCCGAATGGTAAACATACAGATTCTCGGCCATTTTATCTGCTTCGTCCTCCAACGTTGCTCCCTCAATAAGATGATTTTTTCATAGAACCTTCACCAAGGCTATTTCCTTATTTCTCAACTTATGAACCTGATGATCAAGGACCTCGACTGATACCTCCTCCTAGGTAAGGTTGTCCTTCATCCCAATGTCCTCTATCGAAATCACTAAAGATGGATCTCCAGTGCATTTTTTCAACAAGGACACATGAAACACCTAATGCACCGAGGGTAACTCCGCTAGTAGCTCCAACTCATAGGCCACCTTTCCAACACGTCTCACAATCCTATATGGCCCAACATATTGGGGACTAAGCATCCCTTTCCTTCCGATTCTCAAAAAATCAATAAATCTCTACTTGCCTCAAAACAAAACTCAAGCATCAAATTACGAATTTGCGCTCCCATAACCCTTCCGATTGATCAAAATCTAGTCAAATACGTATTCTACACAAAAAAATGAAATAATGGACACCCATATTGATATACTTCTATCCCGGCCCAAAGAGTCAATCCAAAAGTCAACCCCAAGACCGTAAGGAAAAAACTGGAATTTTATTTGAAAATCATGTTACCCATAATGTAAATAACTCAAATATGAAGTTTCATCCAAAACGGAGCTCAAATCGACTTTCAATTCATCAAAATATAGTCTCTTAACTCTAGACCCAAAATCCTCAATTTTCCTCCAATAAATTCTCGGATGAAAGTGAAAACCAACTGATGAAATCATGGAAAAATACCAAATTAAGGTTTAGATACTTACCTCCTTGTTAAATAGAGAAGAATGCCGCAAAAGTCACTCAATTACTAGCTTTAGAACTCCAAATATACTCAAAATATAAAATAAACACAGTCTGTGCAAAAATACATTGTACAGGTATTTATATAAGGTTGCACCAACACTACACCAACAATTTTAATTTTTACTAAAATGGCCATAACTTGCGTGTAAAGAAATTATGAGCACGAATCATTTACGAAATCTACGCTGGGCACATACTTGATATAACACGATCTTATGAGCTGGTAAGGCAAATCTTAAGGACTTAGTCCATAGAGCTGAGCATGCTGAGAGACATGAGTTTACATACATAACAAGGGACATGACATGAAGCTGAGATTTATGGAATCATGGAAGAAGACTGGAATCACCATCTGAAGTAGTTGCTTCTCATTCTATGAATTTGAGTACGAATACACGTAAGGAGTACTTGGAACTTACACATGGGCATAACATGTTCACATACGACATGAGTAGAGTATCACATAGATTTAAGTACGAAAGGACACCTGAATAAGCATGGATCGATCTCCCATAGTTACTGATCCTGGACCTTCACACTTGAAACTCAAGGTCTGACTTGGTCCTTCACTTTATGATCTCCCCCTTAGCTTAAAGGTCATCATTCGGAGGATTGGTCCCCTTTTTAAGGCTAGGCAAAATCACTATCTCTTGACTTCCCATTTGCCTCTAAGACTATCATGGAAGGCTTCATATTTCTCCAACCGTACTCCCTCACTCTTTTGGTTCCTTACTTAAAGTTCACAAATTCTTCTGCCTTAGTTTTTCTTAACTCCCAGGGAGAAATGACTCGAGAGCGCCTCTTATTCCACTAACTGGCATTATTCTTTGGAGTGTGAATACATGAGTTAGAAGGATAGAAATATATTTCATCGCACGACATAGATCATGAAAGAAGAAAATATTTCCTAAACATCTCGTAGCCTCTTCTTCATAAGTGTGGCACGCTTCACACCCATGAAAAAAACTCTACTTAACGTGGCTTTCAGATATCCTACGACACTTCAAAATCTAATGCTCTGATACCAAGTTTTGCATGACCCGAATTATAGACCCAGATCGCGACATGGGACAAGGATCCCCGAGAGACTCTAAGTCGACCCATGGCATGAACATGCAACTAACTCAATCAAATAAAGCGGAATACTCAGCATAATAACATAGCGGAAGCATAACCATGACATAGCATAGACAATGAAACGCACTTCATACATGACAGCCGAATACTACACATAGTCTGAAAGCCTCTACCATATCTGATGGGTTGAAGGGACAACACCCCAACTAACCCAAAAAGTCTAGACAACAGAACATAAAGAGATAACTGATATCAACTGGTCCTCAGGGAATGAGGACTCACCAATGAGTTGGATGCTAACTCCGAGAACGAGTAATTGACGGTGTTGGGTCTGATGATCGGAGCCTGTATCATGAAACGATACAACATAGAGTATGCAGTCAGTATGTGGAATGTACCGAGTATGTAAGGTAAGTAAAACAGACACTTTAAATGCATAAAAGATCATAAGAGTAGGATATCATGCTTATATCATAATGTAACATAAGGCTCAAGGTTTTCAAAATATTCGTAAACCAATCATAATCATAATCGTAAATGTAAACTTTATAAAACATAACTTGAGCCAAAGTAACATAAATATAACCATGTATAAATCATGAGAGAAACAATGGGAGAACTCGTCATAACTGATACCATCATGGTAGATCCTTTCATGATGCCTCAACTATCTCACTCAAGTGGGCAGAGTCGCCCGTAGCTTGCCAGGCGAGGGACGTGCATTATGTGATATCATGAAAAGGGGATCATTATCAATTTAATGTATCATTATAAAACCACGGTGGTACATGGTTATGAGACACCAGCATAGTCCTTTGNCTATATTATTTCCCGTGATCACCCCTCGTAGCACTAATTCAAGACAACCACGTGTACTGTTGGATGCGCTCCTAGATATTCAACTTTTTCTTTTGACTTTCTTCAGCTCAGATAGCCTTTGGTCAAATTTTGCTATGTCCAACGGAGCCTGTTAATCCGGCCCATACAGCATCCTGGAGATCGTCCGCTCAGGAATGTCAACTGGAGTCTCTCTCACCAACACCTGATTTAATGCATGCCTCTTCTTCCAATCCTAGCCTCCTAATGCCAACCGCTGCAATGTGGCTGCACATGCTGCATAGAACTCTAAGACCAAACACGGGTTGTAACTGCCTGATGGCTCGGTCAACCACCCGAACTTGTATTTATCAAATACGTATTGTAGCTTAGGAAGATCTTTAAGCCCTATAGTGACCAGCCTCGGCTCTTCGTATATGCTCCTCTTCGAATTGCCTTTTTCATTAGGAGCAATATCTCGGTTGTATATAGCCTGCATGCCATGGACACACTATCTCCGCACATTTCTCGGTTGCTCATTTGATGTGTCTGAGGTCTCTGTCAGCTCATTATCAGAATCCTCTCACTGAGAATGTGATTCATAAACCCTCTCTATGTTTTGCCTAGCTATAGGAGCCTCAGGAACAAGTGCAGCAGCAGCCTTAGCATTCTCATCAGTGCGGCTGGGCGGATCCCTTACCAGTGGAGTGGGAGTATCGACCAAGGCTGTCGGATTTGAACTTTGTTGAGCCCTAGCCCTAGTAGGTCTCCTCACTAACTGTTTCTCTGATATGTCATACTCTTTCTCAGATCCACTTGACTCTTTAGAGGAGGACGGATCATCACGCAATCTGTGATACGAAAGTTGACTGCGCTTAGGTGTTTGTTTCTTTGTTGGGCCCTTCTTTGGCGTACCTCTTGGAGCCATTGTACTTGTGGAGAAAATGTTAGTGTGAAAGATGAGATGAAATAGAAAATATTTTTGGGCTGGTGCCTAGTGGTCCTGATGGGTGACAAAACGAGTCGTTTCCACTGGCAATGACTCGTGAGGTCCCTTGTCACCCAAACTAGCCTTTCTTCATGTTTGTCTAGTGTACTTGACGGCTGATCCCAACGAGTGGTTTCCAAAGGCAACGGGTCGTTAGATCGGTCATTAAGTACACTACCTCATTAGCTTACTTTTTCCACTCAGGACGTGCTACACAACGAGTCATTTGGTGATCCAATGACTCGTGATGTAGCTCATTCTCAAGAGTTTAAGTTCACACGGTCATATTCATCTTCTTCCTAATTTTCAATTCCACAAACACAAAGCTTCACAATCTAAAATCAACCTAGGTGAAATACGATCAAATTTTAAATCTTCCTAGGGTTTATTTTCATCAAGAGACACAGATAAACACAATATGAAGTGAAATACATTCAAGCTCATTCACAACATGGGTCCTCAACAATTCCTTTTTAACTGCAACAAAATTCAAAATTTCATGGGGAAGATTACTCACACAAATGCTTTAATAATGATGGAGTGCAATCTGGTGTGTGCGTGAACGACTGCGTGTGCAAGGTTGAAAATCTTGTCGATGGGTTTTGAGTGAAGAAGAAGAAGAAGAGAAGAGGGAAATTTGAAGTTTTGTTTGGGTTTAAGTTTAATGGGGGGAGTGTACATGAAATCCAATTTTGTTGATTTAATTTAAAATTTTCCCAAATTCTAGTCGTGGGTCGGGTTAGGTTAACTTTTATAACACCCAGTGTGACGAGTCGTTAAGTGCTTAAACGACTCGTTGAACCTTTTAGTGTCATGACTGGGGTTTAGTAAACTTACCTGGGACCTACTACTCAAGTAACGACTTGTGGGGTATCCCAACGAGTCGTTGCCTGAGTCATGGTCCTTGAGTTGGCATAGCTTCAAGACGGGCCACTTAACAACTCGTTTGGACTCCCAACGATTCGTTAAGTGAGCCGTTGTCAACTTTTTCCTTTTAATTCAGACTTTTCTCCAGTGTACATGACGATTCATTTCTTGAAGACATGAATCATTAAGTCGTCCGTTGCTCCTTTTTTTTCTGCAGTTCTCTTCACAGATTGATTGAATGAGTTGTCAAGTCAGACGACGACACGTTCTGTGATTTTTCTACACTAGAACTGAAGTTCCAATTTTTGGTTCCAACTTCAGATTTTCCATCTTATTCACCCGCACCCATCAACAAACGTGAACACTACTTATTTGTTACATTTACAACTTGGGTTGCCTCCCAAGAAGAGCTTGATTTAACGTCGCAGCACGGCATGGGTATTTTGGCTACTCAGACTTCACCAAAATGCCTCCATGGGTTGCCTCCCATGCAGCGCCTGATTTAACGTCGCAACACAATGCAAGTCACTTGACTACTCAGAATTCATCAAGTGACTCTTTCCCTATCCTCCAATGCTAAGATTATGTTGAATTCCTTTGGCTGTTTCATGGTCCGACTAATGTTGAAGGTGACCTCTTCTTTGTTCAACCTAAATTTCAACTGGCCTGCCTCCACATCTACTAGAGCCCTACCTGTTGCAAGGAATAGTCGCCCTAGAATGATGGGGACCTCAGAATCGACTCCGCAATCCAGAATCACGAAGTCTGCTGGAAATATGAATTTGTCCACTTTAACTAGTACATCAAACAAAACCCCCACTGGCTTTTTAACTATTCTATAAGCCATCAGTAGCCGCATAGTTGTCGGTGTGGGGGTTCCCAAGCCTAAATTTTTAAACACTGCTAGCGGCATTAGAGTTATGCTAGCTCCCAAGTCACAAAGCGCCCTTGCAAACTCAACCTCCCCGATGGTGCAAGGTATAGTAAACGCACCTGGGTCTTCTTTCTTTTGAGCTAGAACCCTGGTAGTGATGGCACCACAGTGGTGCAGATTATCGAAAGGTTTCGGACTTACAGTCCTTTTTATGGTGACGAGGTCCTTCATGAATTTGGCATATCCGGGCATTTTCTCAAATGACTCCACCAATGGGATGTTCACCGACAGCTGCTTAAGCATAGAGATAAACTTTTGATACTTCCAATCTTCGGCTTTGTTTTTCAAGAGCTTTGGATAAGGAGGAGGAGGTCTAGGGATTGCTGTCAGTTTTTGTTGTTCCTCCTCTCCTTCCCATGGACATCTCCTTGCTCCATTGCACTACCTGGAGCAGTTTGCACATCTGAGTCCCCAACCAAAGTTGGGTTTCCAAAATCAGCCACACCATCCTCATTTATCAACACGGGCATCTCTAACTCTTTAACTACACAGTAACTTTGAAATTCAAGACATTCCTCATACGACACTTAGTCCCGAACTGCACCTACCTGGTACAGGTCATACTAAGCAGTCGTGACAGAATTATCATGAACTATGAGTCTTAGTACGATTCATACCACCATGGTACTACCCATACTATAGACTCGCGGAAAATTACGGAGGATAATTTTTCTTGATTTCTTATTCTCAAATCTTACATACTAACCTTCTTCTCCACAATTACAATGACAATGAAGAAAAGAGCATCCAAAATTTCCCAGGACACTGAAATAGCTGCTCAGCGGGCATTGAGAGATGAGCCCTCCAACTCTGGTCATGTAGGAAACACCCCAATGGTTTAGTGGAGGAATACTAAGTAGAGACCTCCAATACTGATGAGCCACGAACCACCAGGGCACCAGCCAGAGCCCAGGTGAAGGCAACCACAATCGCATCTGCTGAAGCTCTCTAGTCTGAGGAGGGAGTTGAGGAGAAATCCAAAGAGTTTGGGAGTCGCTCAAATATTGATGAGGGGTCTGAGGAGGCCTAATACGGAGATGTAAACAACAAGGTTAGGTCTGAATAAAGAGATGCTGAGGAGGAAATTTAGTAGACCCCACCTCCAACGAGGCATATTATGAGGTGGCATGTGCCCGGGGTACAGGAGAGCTATGAGTAGGGCTTGGAACACATATCCAAAAGACACCTCGGACATAGCATTCAGGAAGAATCATGGATCCTAACCAGTGCCTTGAATGAGGTTGAGGAGATGAAGTGGATCTTTAGATTCTGTGGGTTCGATTGGATGGCTAGGACCCCTGACCGATATAGTATAGAGATGGTTAGGGAGTTTTATGCCAACTATTATGCAACACTAGAGCAGAATGCACAGACCAGTAAGCGACTGGAGGAGTATCCCAAATTTGACAAGGTACTAGTCCGGGGGAAAAAAGTTAAGATATCAGAGAAAACCATTGCCTAGATACTCTATGGGCCATAGTTCATAGCTCCCTCTTCCACAACCGAGTTTAACCACTGGATAGATGCTTTGAAATGGGTGAAGCAGTTAGGTCATGAGGAGAGATAGAGCCACTCAAGTGGTTAACCGGAGTCCTAGCTGAGGACAAGGAGGAAGCTGAGTGGGTGGCTAGTGGAAAGCAAGTCATGAAATCTTCACTAAACTTCATAGAGAAAGCCTGCTGGACACTAGTTTGCTATAGACTGATTCCAACTATGAATGATAACATGCTCAGTGCAGATAGGGCAGCTCTGGTAGCATGTATCATGTCCCAGTATGAAATAAATATCTCGAGGGTGATAGAAAATGAGATCCAAGATTGTGCTCTCGGGTTGAGTACCACCATGTCATTTTTGAGACTCATTTACTGAATGTGCAGTGATGCTAAGGTTTGACTATTGAAAGATGTTGATGTTGAGATTGGAGGCCAAAGGACGACGGATATAGGATTGATTCGGGATGAAATAAACCAGGTGAGCTGGGTTAGATTTCCAATCGAAGTCCCAATACCACAGACATCTGCGGGAAAGCAAGTTAATACGTCCACCTTAGTAGATCAGGATGAGACACCGACTACAGAGGTTGTCCATGTAGAGACAACTCCCAGTACTTCATCTGCACATCAAACGGATTTCCTGAGCTAGACCCCAACTGGGTATGTTTTAGACCCTCACAAGTTCCTCCAAAAAATGGACAAAAGGCTAACAGTGACAGAGAGAAAAGTTCAGTTTATGATGGAAAACGTCAAGCCTTGGGTTAAGGTGGAGATTGAGGGGGAATGAGGGGGTTGCATGGCTGAATTGATAGATTCAAGCGTCGGTTCAACGAGTGCTTAGTAGAGCATCCAGATACTGGTAGCCTCAGGGAGGAGTTGAAGGTTCCTCGGAACCAAGTAACCGAGTTGTCGTCTAGACAACCGACGATTGTAGCAGCCCCTGCTCTTCCAGACTTAGACACTAAGCTCGATGAGGAGCTCAACTTGGAGGCATATTGGGGCCTGATGGTTACTAGCGGAGAAAAAGGTAAAAAGAGGATCTCGGAGGAAGTTGAAAATGAGCCCTCAAAGAAGAGAAAAAGAAGGAAAAGAAAGAGAGAAAGTAGGCAAGAGTGGAGAGCCTACAAACTCACAACTTACAAATGTCAGAGTTGCAGGAGCGAGGCAGAGGAGCAGGGAGCTCCACCACTGCCTAGAGAGTGATCGTGGGTGGCGAGGACCCTTGGGTGGAGCCACATTCAGACAGAGTATAGCCTAAGGTCACGAAAGCGACTTCTAGTGATGAGGGGGTATCAAATCCCCCAACAAAGGTACCATTGAGTGCGCCAACCATCACTAGCACCACTGATGCAGTGGAGATACCACCTCCGCGGGATGACTAAATCACTTAAAGTGCCACAAGTATGTCCCTTTCCCTTGTTCTTACATATTTTATGCTTCGGGGATGAAGCATATTTTTCAAAGAGGGGTGTACTTGTATTTTTGAAAATTTTTGATTCGTCCGAGGGTTTTTCTTATCGTATGTCATTTCCCTTGGACATGCTATTTAGTAGAACTGGAATGTTTAGGTCATATTATATTAATTAGAAGTAGCTTAGAATTACTTTGCAGCCAATAAATATACTAGTTTGATGTTTTTGAAAAATTGACCCTGTTTAAATTTTTTTTATGTTAGCTGTGTAGTTAATTACAATTGCACGATTTCTATAGACCTTTTTATGATATTTAAATTATTATCTTGAGTAATTGTAGCTTAGCCGTGCATGAAATAGATACATTCAATGAAAACTGGTACCATGAGTGAGTGAGGATGTATACCTAGTTCAATATCGCGTTGAGCCACTTTAGCTTTACATAGGTTTTAGGATAGTTTGTTAGGAGATGATCATAGGCCGTTATTAATTTTAGCCACTTTAGCTTAAATTATCCTACCAAATTATGATGAATCCCTTGATCCGGAGTTTGAACCTTATATTGACCATTCTTCTTTGATTAACCCTTCACCTTACTTATTGTTTATAATGAACATGATTTGACCCTGGTCCCTCCTTGAAAATTGTGAACCTCAACTCAGGCAAAATGCCTAAGTGGAGGGTGGGTATAGTAGGAGTGCATATATTTTGGGGAGGTGGAAAAGAAAAAGAAAGG
Organism: Datura stramonium; assembly: GCA_018107945.1. Taxonomy (NCBI): domain Eukaryota; kingdom Viridiplantae; phylum Streptophyta; class Magnoliopsida; order Solanales; family Solanaceae; genus Datura; species Datura stramonium. The sequence continues at coordinate 200,454 of JACEIK010000722.1, forward strand.
AACAAGGTTAAAGATGAGGTATGTTGTGACAAGAAAAGTGAGTTGAAAAAGAAAAATGAAAAGAAAATAAAATACAAGAGAAAAAGAATGAAAAAGATGAGAAGAACACACCACATCTATATATTGCATTTAAATGGATAAAAGGGAGGAAAAAATTGAAAAGTGAAAAATGGGGTAAAAAAGTGTAAAGTGGAGCCACAAGTATGTAGTGCCAAGGAGGGTTTGGTCACTTAATTCCATATTTACCATACCCAGCCCGAAGCCTACATTACAAGCCAAACAAAGTCCTATAGTTATCCTAGCTTGACTATCCAAAGAGCCAAAGTAGAGAAAATAAGGGCAAGCCTATGGTATCCGATGTGCAGTATTTGGAACTTCTCTGGGAGAGTGAGAGTCCTATTTGTTTAGTTTCAAGTTCATTATTTTATATATCTCTGAGTGTAGGGGACTTCATTTACTGTGAGGGTACTTTGGTTTGTGTTGTCTTTTATCAATTTTCTGTGTAAATAACATTGGTGATAACTTAATTCTGTACTAATAGTTGGATGTCATATCTTGATCCCTGTTTGTCATTGATTGTGGTTATATGTGTACATAGCTAATTCATTTTGAGTGAACAAAGGGTCAATAGTTGATTGTGATTTATAGTGCAAATTTTGTTGTGTTGGCTGTAGGTATTCTAAGTTTTCTTTCTAGTTAAGCGTCGTTTTTAGGTTTTATTTTCTTTTGCCCAAGGACATGCAAAAGTCTTAAGTTGAGGGTGTTGATGTTCTATGAGTTTATAGCACTAACACTTAAACTGAGGAAACTAGTATGGACTTAGGTGTGTTTATATGAATATGAGACACTTTTACTTTTTTCAGGGAAATAGATATTGGAGCTGAATTGTGCAAAAGATGGAGAAAAATATAGAAAAGTTGCTTAGTACGGACCTCAGTACGAGTCCTACCATCCTGGTATGAGCCTTACTGATAGTCATGGAAAGGTCCAAGATCAAAGTATGAGGCAAAGACAAGTTACAGCTCATGGTACGAGTTATACCATCCTGGTACGAGTCATACCATAGCAGTAGTAGTAAATTCCAGAAGGTTTTGCACAGGCGAAGTATCTTGGTACGGGTACCAACCACGATTCGTAAGATATACCTAAGACCCATACCAAGGAATTGTGGAAAATCCCAAAATAAGAGAAGACTGGCATAACTCAAGGTACGAGAAAGAGTCAAGGATCGTGGAATTGAGGTATGAGTTGTACCAAGCCATTCGTGAAAGTTAATAGAGAATGTCAGAAAATGCAAGTTCAAGCCACGAGAATATTGTATGACTCGTAGGTTCTTCGTACGAGTCATATCATGTTTCAACACTTATCCAGATTCAACAGAAACCAGTAAAGTACGAGTCAAGGTACGACCCGTACAATTATGTTGCGGGTCGTAGGTGAAGGCATTAACAATTTTTGATAGTTTCCTTGTTTACTTCCCTATTTACATAGGAGAAGGTCCCAAATATTTGTATAAATATTTTTACATTATTTTCAGTTGAGAGAGTCGAACATTAAGTTTTTCTTATGTTGAGAGACAGGTTTTATTAACTTTAATTCAAGTCTTGGAGATTTTTTTGCTTTGTTCTTTTCCTTGTTCTTGAATTATTCATCTTCATTTCTTGCAATAATCAAGCAGGTTTCTTTTCAATCATCTTTGTAAGTATTCAATTATGTGTTTGTCTACGAATGCTACTAATAATCTTACAATCATGAGAGGCTAAAATCTCCACAACTAGGGTTATGAGAATCATGGTTACTTAACAAACTAGGGTTACACAAATTGATTCTAAACCTATGCTAAATACTTTTATTGTATTCTCTTCATCTTTAATGTTTCTTAATGAAGCGCAACGTTAGGACTTGCTCGAATTCTTTACTTGCTTGAACCTAGAGGAGTAGAGATTAGAAAAAAGAGAATTACAATAAAGCCTTGATCTTTATGGGTCATTATATAACTTGAGCTATGGTTGCAAGACATTTAATTTGGAACAAATTGATAATGGTTAAATTGAAATCACTCATGAGACCTAACTCGGTGATTGAGTATAGTCATCAAATAGGGACGAACCAGTCATTTGGATGAACCTTAGTTGTCAGTCGTACAAGTAAGCATTGAGATAGATCACAAGTGTAAACCCTAAGTAGTTATGAACTCATGGGAAATACTTACTCTAGTTAATTGAAAATCTTGGTAAAAAAACAACCAATTCTCAATCTTGTCTTATAATTGCTTTTATAAAAATCCCCCTTTTGGAGATAACATACTTAAAAAAGCTTAAATACCTGCATTATTCTATATCTTGACTATTTTTCCTGTGGGATGGACCCCAACCTTTGTTGGATTCTTTATTGACAACGTCCGCTTCATACTTTAACAGGAGTGTGAGTTTGAGTGTTATCGATTAGGAAAATTACTTGGGTTCTTTTTATTCTATTGTATTAGGTAGTTAATAATCTCTCTCAATTTTTTTTTGTGCATTATTTTTTTCCCAGGGATATACTTGAACCAACTAATGTTTTAAATTTTTAAAGATTTTTCTTTTCTTTTAGGAGTAGCAAGGGAGAAAAAGGACCTTTTTGACTTGTTTGGCACTACATATTTAGGCTTGAGTTTGAGTAGTAACTTTTGTGAATTCTTGAGTGATAATATAAAATAGCAGACTTTCTGATACCTAGGCTCCGAGTAGTAACTCTATATATAGCTTATTCTTATTTTGTACTTTGTGATGACCTTGTCTATCTTAGAAGTGGAATTGATCCATCTTGATTGATAATTGTGCCATGTGAGGTTATATGTATATATATACATCTTAGTCTAGAACTTTTTCTGCATATTATTGAAGTAAAATAAAAAGTGTTGCTCTATTTGAAAAATGATTTCTTGTGAATTTTATCCCTTTTAGATATTGTTACCACCAGTTAATCCTCTAAGCTTATGGACTTTCATTTGATAACCGCAATTTTTTCTTTGACCCATTTGCTAAATTCTTAGTTTTTGCATCATACTTTCTTAAGCACTATCACTTAAACTATGATAAAAATTGTTAATATAAAGAAAAGGAATGATGGAGTGTAATGGTGAAGAATGATAGTTTTTAAGTGATAAACAAACCTTCTTTGAAAGAATGTGACATGAAAAAAAATATTGCTTGAAATTTAAAAAAATGATGATTTAGATATTCTTGATATGATGAGAATTATTTGTGAAAATAATTGATGAAGAGTGGGATGAAAATAAAGAGAAAAAAATAAGGGGTGGTGAATTCAAGAAACTGCAAAGTGCTTACAGAAGTGAAAGTCACTGTTATATAGTTTTTCTACCTGTCCCCAAGATAATATTACAACCCGTTAAAGTCCTATCTAGTTTTATTCAGGCGTGCTTAATTAGTAGAGATGTACATAATGAGCAAATCTATGATTCTTTGTGCATACATGTGGATTCTTTTGTAAGTGCGAGAGATTTACATTTAATTTGAATCCTTAAATTAAATTCGATTCTTTGATTTGAGTGTGGAATATTCTTTTGTGAGGGCACTTGTTTTATGATAGATAGGTGATTTTATTGATTTAATTACCAAAGTAGGTGAGCGAGATTAAATTTGATGAGTTAGAGTCAGAATTTGAGGTTAGGAGGTTAGAAGTTTATTGTTTGATTGAAGTGACTTGTACATCTCGCATGATGAGTGGGAAATATACTTGATGTTGTGAGTTCCTATTTGGACTAATTGTTGGATCAATCGAAGTAAATCTTGATTTATTGAGACTGATTTGAATGCTTGCTCAAGGACGAACAAGAGTCTAAGTATGAGGTGATGATGTTAGGTAAAAATAAGACATACATTTAGCCATTTTTTTCCTCACATTTTAGTACTTTTAATTATATTTTGAGTATTTATTATATTATATTATGATTAATATTATATTTTTACTGTGCAAAAATAAAATAGNAAAGTGATTCAAAGCAAAATTAAATAAAAAGCAAAATAAAAATAACAAAAAATTATTAAAATAAAAGGGGGGACACTATCATCTTTTGGTCCCCCCACTTGAAGACATGAAAAAGAACCAAAAGTGAAGTGAAGGCAAAACATCGTTTGCTCTCTAGATATTTTCTCGTGCGTGGCATGACATGCTGCGAGACCTGCATCGCGCCAGACTATTCTTGGTTTTGATTTTGTTAAATTCATTTTGGACTTGATTATTTTATTTGAAAATTTTTCTACACCTACGAGTAGTCCATAAACACGTCTTGAGAAGAGGGTTCAACTAAGGAGAAAACGAAGAGCAGCCGTGGAGCAAGGCAAAAGATTTGGCAACAAGTTTTACTTTCTTCTCCCTATTTTCTGTTGTTGGTTATAATTTTTAGTATTTTGTTTTCTTATACTTTTATGAGTAGCTAATTTTCTATCTAGGGTTTTGATGAAACCTTTTGTAGGATGAATTCTTATTACGTTTTTATATAATTGAGCCATTAGAGTCTTCTACTTGTTCAACTACACATTGTCTGTAGTTAATTTAAGGCCCCTTGATTAATGATATCATTATATCTTATTGTTCTCGAGAGATACTATGAGATTAGATTTTAGTTGAGCAACATCACTTCAAAGCATTAAGATATTAATGACTGAGATTTAAAAGTAGAGGTTAGAGATAGCAAAGCTATGATGCGATCTAAGTGAATAGATTAATTGACTAGCTAGGGTTCATTTGAGAGAATAACGCTAAGAAATTACTACACTTGATCGAGAGATATTTGTGGTAAGAAAAAATTCATGAATGATACAAAATAAATCGGCAAGATTATAGTTAACGTAACAAGAAGGAATCCAACAATTGATAAAATCATAACTCTAGGCCTCCATAATTTTGAAGTCAATCATTCTCTTTACTTGATAATTTTACTGTTTTACTATTTATTAGTTAGGTAGTTTAAATAGAAATATAAATCCTTAGAACTCATAAAATTTTTTGAACTTATTTTCTTCGTGATATTTAATAATTGTAGCTAAATCGTAGTTCTTTGTGGGATTCAATGCTGGACTTTTAGACCAGATTATATTTTTCACGAGCGCTTATGCTTTTTAGGACTATCTTTGGGCGTGATCATTCTTCTTCGAACAAGCAACTACACACCACATATGTTTCACATGAATACCTTTCAAAGCTTCATCAATGTGAACAGGTCTACTCAGACTAAGTCACTTTCGATTATAGAATCCTCAATACAAAGAGTTTATTCACAATCATAACATGTATTATTTTATTTACTAAAATCATATCAACAACCCCCTCAAGACAACCTAACCTCTAAAACCGACTCACATGCCAACGATTAGCACAAACATGTCTGTGTTGCTCAACAAAAAAATCAACCATGTTGCCTACCTTTAATCAAGACGCGCCCTCACTATCAAGAGGAAAATTTTCTCATTTACACATAGGTATCATTGAATATCAATAGGGCACAACAATTTAGCATTCACTTTTATTCTTAATAATGAAATTCCTATGCACATACGATGATCCATAGGATTTCCCTTAGTGTAATGCTCCACTAACCTTAATGCATCGAGTTAAGGATCAAGTAGGACTTAAAAGATTGTAATGTAGGCTAAAGGGTGTGTATGAATTATTTGGTTCAAATAGTTACTATCCTTCCTAAGTACTTTTAATACGTTACAAGTCAATCAATTTATCGCCCACTTCAATATTTCCCTTCTTACAACTCTTTTATCTAACTATTATCCCTTATTTCTATTATATCTTTTAAGCATTATGCTATTCATTACTAGCAAGAAGAAGTATCAATCTTATTCTTCTCTTATTATATATTTTTTTCCAACACATTACTCTCTTTGCTCTTCAGCTCCTTCCTACTAGCATGGATAACTTTTAGTACCCCACTCTTATTCTCTATTTTCCACACTCACTTCTCCTCATTCACTTTTTAAACTTCTTTAAATGTATTTTATACAATTACAATGCTCTAGGAGTTATGAGATCAATTAAAACAAAAGGGAGTAAGTTTAATATGTGGTTAACAAAGAATTCGGCTAAAGGCTCAAATGGGGTAACTAAGGATATCATCAAACTGGATAAACTCAACACACATTATTACACTTTATACATACATTGGGCAAGTTCTAGATATCAATATGACACTTGAAATATAAAAAAAATCTCGCTCACTCATGGAACATGATAGAATCAAGATGGATTGATGGCCCCTTCCTTTACCATACACAAGTGCAAATTCAACGCAAGCATTTTTAAGCTCTTATAATTATGTATCAATCAAGTAAAAGAGCGTTAGTGTCTCAACAAGAATGTCCCTTTCTTTTTATGCATGTTCTTCTCTATACCCCTTGAGAGTTTCCTATTTGATCAATATGGCGTCTAGTATTTAGTACCTAACATTCACATGACTCTAGGATACACGCGAATCCTAATGACTAAAGTTTTCTCAAGATGGTCATCATCCATCCATCATTTGCAAAAGTCTCTACCTATGACTATGAAATAGAAATCTACTAAAAAAATCTATTATCTGGTTTAAAGACTCATCCTTGGAAAAGAGCTGATGCATAAAAAAACTAACGATTATGCTAACCACTAGCAAAATCATTAATTTGATATATTAATTACTTGTCACGCCCCGCCCTGAGGGGAATGACTGGCACCTGGTGCCCTAGTAGGACCTGAACTGCTAACTGGTGGGCCTAGGCACATCTGGTGCCTGGCTAACTCTATCTCAGGTTTCTGAAAACAAAGGGCTATATAACGGCTGTAAACACAGCCTCCGGCCAATTGGGCCGATAGCCACCTGCGAAAGCATCAACAGCTAACCAGAAACATTCTAATATCAAGGAACCTATGCGGGCCGAC
>JACEIK010000722.1:216426-227683 GCA_018107945.1 Datura stramonium
GAACGATAATATATTACCTCCTTCGTCTTCTCTCTGTTTTTCGCGACTTCACTGGAAGTTATTTGATTAAAAAGAATTAAACCGAAGTTGGGGGCATATATATAATGGGGACTGTAAGTCGCATTCAAAGAATGCGATTTATAAGTCGCATTCCTGGAATGCAATTTATAAGTCGCATTTTGCCTTGCGAAGCGCCGACTTGGCGCTTGTCCGATCTTTCCCCGGGCCTTTTTCTAGCATGTATGGCTTTCAAATACTCTTAACCAACACGCGAATAGGCCATCTATCCGCCGGGAATTTACGGGGTGTAACATTACTATTTACTACAACCCATAAAATATACTTAACAATCCATAAGAAAAACAAAAAGAACTATTCGAATTATATAATCCATGAATAAACAGTGAATAAATCCTTTCCCACCCTACACTTAAAATAAATCGCTGTCCCTAGTGCATCAAATAGTTATCAAAAGAGTGGAAAATAAGAAACTCTTTGTCTACTCTTCTTCAAAATTGGTGGGAGAAAAAACGATGTCACCATACTTACTGTCTCTCTCCTCCTCATCATCATCTCCACCACTCTCCTCCTCCCCATCCTCCTCATGCAAGGACTTATTAGGTGTATTCTCATCATCGTCTAGTGGTAGGTCATAATCTAAACCCATTCTTCACAACCCGCTCCTCTGGTGTGGCAGTTCGGGACCCAATCCTAAGCTAGAGATCCATCATCCTATATATATAGGTCATGTATCTCTCATCTTGAACATATCTCTCTGCTATAGTCAGAGAAGATCCTCCTAGGGCTTCTGGTTCTTTCACCTTGCACACATCTGCATATATAGTGATCGTTGGTAGCTTGTGATCACATGGTTCCTCATCAACAATCTCATCATGCAGAAATTGGGTGAGAATATTCCCAAAATAATAGTTTGGACTTATTATTGCGGGCTTCCTTTATCAAAGACTTCATCAAATAATCCACAGTGACAGTATCCCCTATCATAAGCATTTATATTACACATACTTGGTCCCTTATCATATGAGTGAGGTGATGTGTGGTAATCAACCTCAAGCTAAGAATCTTCAAACAAACCCTCATATCCTTATAGAACTAAGAAAAAGGCATTGTACCATGGGTGTTATCACTCTTGTTTTGGCCTCACAAATCAATTGTCTAATATTTCAGTAAGGTGAGCATGTCACAATTGATGTAAGAGGATCAACCAACACATCAAGGGAATTCAAAAACCTACAAAAAGAACCATATATAAAATCCACTACTTTACCCCTTACTACCACCTTGTCGGGATTGTTCAAGTCCCCCAATTAACATAAAAATCCCTAACAAGATTGATATTTGCATCTCTAGGCTAGTCGAACATAAACTTAAGCCCCAAATTTTGAATTTATTGCCAGATGTAAGGGTATGTTGCTTTCAGCTTCTCCTCGTCCACTAATATCTCACCATCATACTCTCAGTCATAAAATTCTTGAACCACTTCTTTTCATAATCTTTAACCCATTTCAGGCCATAATGCTTGGATGGACAGGTATGTTCGGTGGGCTATGCTACAGCTTGGCTCTAGAGCCTTCGCCAACACGTGACCCTCAACTTAAACTTTTGCATGTCCTCAGTCAAAAAGCCAAAACTAAAAATGATGCTTAACTAGAAAGCAAACTCAGAATACCTACAACTAGCACAACAAAATTTGCACTCTAAACCATTACAGCTATCAACCCCTTTTCCGTTCAGACTAAGTCAGCTATGCACACATATAACCACAACTAATGAAATACAAGGATCAAGATATGGAATCCAACTATTAGTAGAGAATTGAGCTATCACCAATGCTATTCACAAAGACAATTGGTGAAATATAACGCAAACCAAGTACTCTCATAGCAAATGAAGTCCCCAATACTCACAGATATATAGAATTATGAAACTTGGGATAAAACAAATGAGACTCTCACCCTCACAAAGAAGTTCCAAGTACTGCACATAGGATAACCATAGGCTTGCCCTTATTTTCTCTACTTTGTCTCTTCAGAAGTTAAGCTAGGATCACTATAGGACTTTGTTTGGCTTGTAATGTAGGCTTCGGGCTGGGTATTGATAGATATGGAATTTAGTGACTAAACCTCCCTTGGAACTACATACTCGTGGCTTCACTTTTCACTTTTTACCCTATTTTTCACTTTTTCAACTTTTCCTCCCTTTTCTTCGTTTAAATGCAATATGCGGGTGTGACGTGTTTTTCTCATCTTTTTCAGTTCTTTTTATCTTTTATTTTATTTTCTTTTCATTTTTTCTTTCTCAACTCTTTTTCTTCCTTTTCTTTTCACACCACATCTCGCCCTTCTTTATCTTTTTTTCCTTTCTTTTCCACCTCCCCACAATATACGCACCCCTATTATAGCCACTCTCAACTTAGGCATTTTACCTAAGTTGAGGTTCACAATATCCAAGGAGGTACAAGGGTTAAAACAGGTTCATTGTAAAAAATGGGAAATTTGAAGGGTTAATCAAAGAAAAATAATCAATATTAGGCTCAAAATCTGGATCAAGGGATTCATTTTTATTTGGTTGGGTAATTTACGCTAAAGTGGATAAAATAAAAAACAGCCTATGATTATTTCCTAACCAACTATCCTAAAACCTATATAAAGACCAACCAAGCAAGTTTTATATCTCAACACAGTATTGAACTAAGTATGAATCCTCACTCACTATGGTACCAGTTTGCATTGAATCTACCTATCCAGTTCATACATGGATAAACTACAACTATACATGCTAATAATATAAATGCCATGCATAGATCCATAGAAATCATGCAATTGCAATTAAATTCACGGCTAACATAATTTTTTTTAAACAGGGTCAATTATTTTTAAAAACATCAAACTACATTTATTGGCTGTAAAGTAATCCTAAGCTACTTCTAATTAAAAAAATAACAAAAAAACCTAAACATACTAGTTCTACTAGATAGAATGCCCAAGGAAAAAGAAACATTACAAGAAAAAACCTCGAATGAACAAGATACCCAAAAACTACAAGTACACCCCCTTGAAAAACATGCTTCGTCCTCGAAGAATCAACTGTAAGAACAAGGGAAAGGGACATACCTGTGGTGCATTAAGCGCTCCTGTCATCCTACGGAGGCGGTACCTCCGATACAATAGTGGCGCTAGTAGTGGTCGGCGCACTCAATGGAACGTCAATTGAGGGATTGGTTAGCCCCTCTATAGTAGCAGTCGCCTTAGCAACCTCAGTCTCCAATCTAGATGAAAGTGGTTCCCTGAAGAGTCCTCATCACTTTCAAGCACTCTTTGGGAATTGGTGGAGCTCCCCGCTCTTGTAGCTCGCTCCTGCAACTCCAACATATGTGCGTCATGAGTTTGCAGGCTCTTTAATCTCGCCCGCTTGCTCTCCTTCTTCTTCTTCTTTTTCCTTTTCTTTGAGGGCTCATCTCCAAACTCCTCCGAGAACCTCTTCTGACCCTTTACTCCACTAGCCATATACGGGACCCAATATGCCTCGAAATCTAGCCCTCATCGAGCTCCACGTCTAAGTTCGAAAAAGTGAGGGCTCCTAGAATCACCGATTGTCTAGACGACAACTCGGTCACTTGGCTCCGAAGAGCCCCCAACTCCTCTATATGACTGCCTGTGTCCAGCTGCTCATCTAGGTGCTCATTGAAGCAGCGCTCGAAGCTATCTATCAGACCATACAATACCCTCACGACTTCCTCAATCTTCGCCATCACCTAAGGCTTGACGTTCTCTATCATAGATTGAACCTTTCTCTAGATCATTGTCAGCCTTTTAGCCATCTTCTAGAGGAACTCATATGGGAACCAATATATGCCTAGATGGATTCTGGCTTAGGAGACCCATCAGAGGTGTAGATGAAGTTCTAGGAGCTGCTTCTGTGTGTTCGGCCTCAGTAACCAGCATCTTATCTTGCTCCACTAAGGTGGCGGCATCAATATATTCACCCCCGAATACCTATGGTACTGGGACGGTGGTAGGAAGTCTAACCCGGCTCACCGAGTTCATCTCATCCCGAATCAGACCTACATTTGCCATTCTCTGGCCTCTAATTAGAGTATCAACCTCCATCTTCGCCTTAAGGCCTACCTCTACACATAATCTGAACACGAGACTCAGGAATGGGATGGTAGTGCTCAATCCCAAAGCCCAGTCTCAGATCACCTCTGCGATGAACCTCAGAATATTAATGGCATATCTCGACATGATGCACACCACCAAGGCTGCTCTACCTGCACTGAGAGTGTTATCATTAACCATCGGGACCAATTGGTGGCAGACTAGTGTCTAGCAGGTCTTCACTATGAATTTCAGCAAGGCTTTGGTGACCTGCTTTCCACTAGCCACCCAGTCCATTTCCATTTGTCATCCACTTGAACCCCAGCTAGCCATTTAATTTGGCTCTACCTCTCCTCATAACACAATTTCTTTATCCTTTGTAGGGTGTCTACTCAGTAATCAAACTCAGTTGTCATGTCTGGAGCTCTGAATTGCAGCCCATAAAGTACCCGAGCAATAGTACACTCGGAGATATCAACTGTGCAACATCGTACTACCATGCTCTTGAGCTTGGGCTATTCTCTCAATTTCTGCTCGCCTTTTGTATTTTTCTCCATCATGGCCAAATAATTGGTGTAGAAATCCCGAACCATTGTGGGACTGTACTTCTCTAGAGTTCTAGCCATCCAATCGAATTCGTAGAAGTTGAATATCCGCTTCATTTCCTTTACCTAATTCAAGGAACTTGTGAGGATCTAAGGTTCTTCCTATATTCTCCACCTTAGATGGTTATTTGAGGTGAGAGCAAGACCTTGCTCATATATTTCCTAAGCATCGGGCACTTCTACCTAATAGTACGGTTCTCCCGAGGTAGAGTTATAGTCCTCTTCTTCCACAGTGGCCTCATTGCCCTCATCTCTAGATTGGGCCTCCTTGGACCCTTCTTCCTTAGTAGAGCCACTCCCGGACTCTTGAACCTATTCTTTTACTACCTCTTCATACTGGGGAGCAGTGGTCGGAGAAGCAAAGTAGCTTCGGCCTGTAACTTGTCCTGAGCCCTAGTGGTTTGTGGCTCATCAGTTTTAGAAGTCTCAACTCGGTACTCTTGCACAAAACTACTAAGGGAGCTGCCTGCTTGATCAACTCTAGCCCAATTATCTTAGGGCTTCTTCTTTGATATCCTTTTTAGTTTCATTGTACCTGTGGAGAAAAAGGTTAGTATGCATGATCTGAGAAAAAGAAAGCAAGAAAACTACACTCTGAAGTTCTCCACGAGTCTATAGTATGGGTCATACCATAGTGGTACGACTCGTACTAAGACTCTTAGTTCATAATGGGCCTGTCACGACTCCTAGTTACGACTCATATTATGATGGTATGGTTCGTACTGAGATTCATACTAAGGGGTTCCCCTAAACTATGTTCTTATGTATTTTTTACGGCTCGTGTTATGGATTATGATTTGTTTTCAAGAGTCGTAGTAAGGATCGTACCATTTATTTTGAACTTTGACCCTTTTAGATTTGTGGTATGATTAGATGGTACGACTCGTAGTAGAATACTATGAGTCGTTTTAGGTTTTGTACCATCAGGTGCAGTCACAAATGGCTTAGGACAGTCCCAACGAGCCCTCCTATGAGTCATAGTGTGAAACCATGAGTTGTAAGAAGGCTTATGAAGCCTGTCCTTACCTTGATTAGTTCAGTTTTTTAGGAAAACGATTTGCTTGATCTGGGTACTAAGAATTCCCCCTTTTAGGCTATCAATGTCCATTATTTAAACCTACCAAGTGCACCCCCAACATATAGCACACCCCATAACTCATTTTTAGCAATCAAGTTTAGTGTTTGGAATTTCAAATTCCAACCGATCAAATAGAATTGCAACACCCTAATGATCATCTTCATCAATCCATTTTCGGTGAGTTTGAGGAATCACCGAGTACTATCAGTTCATATAGAGAAATATTTTTTTAAATTAAACATTTTTACTTAATTGAATTTTCAAGGGTTTGCTCGACTTCTTGCTCATTTCAGTGATTAGGGTAGGAATTTCGAATGAGCAGATGTAATCTTGCACGAGTTTGACCTTGAATTATTTGGGATTTTGAGTTACAGGTGTTAAAATCATGGGTGAGACTCACGGATTCAAGATATTCAGAATCATCATCGATTGCTTAGACAACCCTAAACTTATTGGGCTGCTTCCTTGACAAGTAGACATTAAAAGTGACCTCCTTTTTATTTAGCCTGAATTTTAGTTGGCCAACTTCAACATCCACCAAGGCTCTCTCAGTGGCCAAGAATGGTTGCCCAGGATAATGGGGACCTCAAAATCAACCTCAAAATCTAGGATTACGAAGTCCAATGGGAAGATGAAACAGTCCACCTTGACAAGCACAACCACTAAGATCCCTACTAGCTTTTTGACTGTGCGGTCTGCCATCAATAGCTGTATTGACATCAACGCGGGGGCTCCCAAGCCTGGTTGTTTGAATACAGCCAACATATCAAGTTGATGCTTGCTCCTAATTCATAAAGTGCCTTTTTTACACTCAAAATCACCAATCATACGCGGAATGGTGAAGGCACCTGAGTCCTCCTTCTTTTGAGAAAGGACCCGTGAAGCTATGGCACTGCAATGATACAAGTTACCTACCGGCTCATATCTCACGGACCACTTTTTGGTCTCAAGGTCCTTCACGAACTTGGCATATCCAAGCATCTTCTCCAATGCCTCGACTAATGGTATGTTCACAGATAACTATTTAAGCATAGAGAGAAATTTTTGGAACTTACCATCTTCCATCTTTTTCTTCATCCTTTGAGGGAACGGTGGCAGTGGTCGAGGGATAGACTTATAAATTTTTGTGACCCCTTGCTTTTTACCATTTTCAACTTCAGTCTTCTTTGTTTCAACTGGAGTCTCTGTCAACTCAGCTTCACCTGTGAGCTCATGCTCAGCAACCTCATCTTCCTCACCAAGCTCAATCTCCTTCCATCTCAACTACAACTGGTAGAGGGGGATCAACTATGGTCTTTCCACTCCTAGTCATCACAGCCATACAATGACTATCATTCTTTGGATTTTGCATTGTATTGCTAGGACATGTTCCCTTCTGCCTTTGGCTTAGGGAGACCAACATCTGACCAAGCTACTGCTAAATTTGTTTGATCCCTGTGGCATTCGATTCAACTTGCTGGTTCATACCCAATATCTCCCCTGAATGTCCCTCAGCTAATCATCAGTGGATTTCACTTTCTTGAGCATCTCGGCCATCATGTTCTCCAATATTGAGGGTCCAGTCTCCCTCTCACGTGCATTATAAGGAACATACAAACTCTTGCGATCATTGTGATATCCATCGTTCTTTCTCCATTCTCCTTCTCGCTCACGACTTCGGCTTCTCTTCCTACACCCATTTTGGTTGTAGTTGTCTCGATACTTCTTTCGACCTTGATTTTCTGAACCTTGGTGCCAAGTGTACTATCCAGACCCTTGGGCTTTGTCCCGAAAACCCGCCACCTAGTTGTCCAAGAAGTTTGTGTCTTTCTTTGAATCTGAATGCTCCTGCCCTGGTTCTTGACCCCGAGCTCCCACTGCGTTTACCTTTCTAGCACCAGCGCCCATGATATGCTTTGTGAGCAGGTCTAATGATTTCTGCATATGAACCAACTCCTGATCACGCTCCTCCTCATTTCTACGTTGATCTGCAGACATACCAACAAGATACGTTCCTGCAGTTGCTTCTGCTTCCCTGGTGCGCCAGACCCTATTCGTCTTAGTCACTCTGTCCAAGATAATGGAAGCTTGTTACCACGTGTGACTCATTAACGCTCCTTCCGCCACTGTATCTCCTACAACTTTTGTGCTGTTATTTAAGGACCTATAAAAAATTTCCAACAAACTGTCATCTAGAATTTTATGGCTCGAGCACTTGGTCAGCTTTTTCTTAAATCTCAACCATGTCTCATGCAGTGCCTCAATCTTCAATTATCAGAAGTTATAAATTTTATCCTTTAACTGTAGCATCCTGGAGGGTAGGAGGAACCTTTCTAGGAAAGCCCATTTAAGCTCCCTCCAGTTGTTAATGGAGTCTATGGGCAACTTCGATAACCATAAAATGGCCTCCCTAGAGAGAGAGAGAGAATGGGAAGAGTCTCAACCTGATCGCATCCTGGCTTACACCAGGTAACCTGTATGCTTTGCATATCCTGATAAAATTCATTAAGTGCAGGTTACAATCATCAGTTGCATGATCACTAAAAACCCCTTTCATATTCAGTAGTTGTATCATGGTGCTAGTGATATCAAACTTCGCCCAAGTAGGCAAAGGTAGTGGTATGATTGCTCCAGTTGACCAAACTCTATCAATATAAGGGTCATCCTTATCATAGAGGTGAGGAGCATATGTCTAGCCTCTATTTCCCTTTCCATGGTGGCCAGCACCTGGAACTTTCCCAGCAATGGCGCCATTTTTTGATAATACTCAAACTCACACTCCTTTAGAAGTATGATGCGGACGTTGTCAATAAAGAAGCCAACAAAGGTTGGAGTCGATCCCACAGGGAATATGGTTAAGATATAGAATAACATTGGTATTTAAGCTTTTAAGTGTGTTATCTCCAAAATAGGGGTTTTATAAAAGCAATCATATGACAATATTGAGAATTGATTGTTGTTTATCAAGATTATGAAATTAACTAGGGTAAGTGTTCCCCATGGATTCATAACTACTTCGGGTTTTACACTTGTGATCTATCCCAATGCTTACTTGTAGAACTTGATAACTAGGGTTCATCCAAACAACTGGTTCGTCCCTATTGGATGACTATACTTAATATCCGGGTTAGGTCTCATGAGAGATTTCACTTCAACCATTATCAATTTGTCCCAATTAATTATCCTGCTACCGCAGCTTAAGTCATACAAAGACCCATAAAGATCAAGGCTTTGTTGTAATTCTCTTTTCCTAATCTCTACATCTCTAGGTTCAAGCAAGTAAAGAATTCGGGCAAGTCCTAACATTGCACTTTGTTAAGAAACATTATAGATGAAGAGAATACAATAGTAGTGTTTAACATTGATTTATAATCACTTTGTGCAATTGTAGTTTGTTAATTCACCATGGTTCCCACAACCCTAGTTGTGGAGGTTTTAGCCTCTAATGATTATAAGAGAGTTATAAGAATTCATGGACAAACATATAATTTAATACTTACAAAGAATATTGGAAGACAACCCGCTTGTTTATTTCAAGAATTTATGAAGAATGATTCGAGAACAATGAAGAAATCAAAGCAAGAAAATCTACAAGACTTGAATAAAAAGTTAACAATAATTTTCCTCAATGTATTTTGTGTGCTCCTTCCATGGAGGCCATCATTCACTACTTCCTCCCAAGCATCCTCTGCTTCTTGATGTGCATCTTGTCAAGTGAGCTCAACTTGCCGAGCTTCTTCAGCAATACGGGCCTCTCATTGCTCAGGGTTCTCCATTCTCTGCATAGTTCGCTCTAATTCAAAATCAATAGGAATCAAGGTGTTTTCGCTCCGCGAGTACTTCGCATTCACCAAGAGACAACCCGTGGGTTTTAAAAACAAAAACAAAATGTAAATAAGGAAATAACAACTAAAAGTCAAATATAGCAATAACTCTAATCCTAAGCTGTATTCCCTAACAACAATGCCACTTTTTGATAATGCTCAAACTTACACTCCTGTAGAAGTATGACGCAGATGTTGTTAATAAAGAACCCAACAAAGATTGATTTCGATCCCATAGGGAATATGGTTAAGATATAGAATAACGTTAGTATTTAAGCTTTTAAGTGTGTTATCTCCAAAAAGGGGGTTTTATAAAAGCAATTATATGGCAATATTGAGAATTGATTGTTGTTTATCAAGATTATGCAATTAACTAGGATAAGTATTCCCCATGGGTTCATAACTACTTCGGCTTTTACATTTGTGATCTATCCCCATGCTTACTTGTAGAACTTTACAACTAGAGGGTGGGACCGGATGAAACAAGATGTGGTTATAAAGATGTTGTGGCCGAGACTTCAGTTTCAAGTCGCCTACATATCTCGGGTTTTATGAGAATCAGGCCATGTGTAGTTCTAGATTTAGGAACGAATGAGATTCCTAAAGCAAGTTGATAATATGGGATTTGAATAAGGAATGAAATGTGTATGAAATGTCACGCCCCATCTTGGGAGGCATGATTGGCGCCTAGTTCCCTACTAGGATCTGAGCTGACTTACTGACTGAGTCTAAGCACTCCTAGTGCAGGCTTACTCCTCGATCAAGAAAACAGCGGGCTATATCTTGGTTGTAATCACATCACCCGACCGACAAGGTCTTATAGCCACCTGTAAAAGAAAACCAGCTAGCTAAAACAACAACAGGGAATCCTATGAGGGCCAACAACACCACCATGATGTCTAGTTATAACTGTAAAGTAAATCCAGAGCTATGCTAAACTATGGCCTACAAGGCCGCCAATCTTTCAGCTAAACAAGGCCCCACACGACCAACATGTAAACTAAAGCACACATAGGCCCCACACGGCCAATAACAGCTAACCACAAGGAAATAAAAACAATCTGCAAGCCTCTAGGAGTAATATGATGGTCGGGACAGGGCCCCGACCTTCCCATAAACTGTACAATCAAAAAGAAGTAAACCTTCTATCTATAAGCCCAGGAAGAAAGGAGCTAACTTCTCTAGTGACACTAGTTGAAAGCTACGAGGGACCTTTTCCTCGTCTATCCATACCTGCAGGAAAGTAATGCAGCGCCCTAGAAGGGCGTTAGTACAATATGTACTGAATATGTAAGGCGATAACTGTAGATAAATGTAGTAAAGAGAAGGAACTGAAAGTAACTGAAAGAAAGATCATACCTGAGTCATAGAACGTCTTACTGTCTAATTTATCAATAACTAAAACAAACCTAAACCTTACCTTACCCCCATAAGCTAGAAGGTAAAACCAGCACAAAATAACCCACCTGGGGCCCCCATAAGTCCTGGAAAGCACACCTCAGTCTATATACCCCTATCCAAGGTCACATTGGGTCAACTAAAGGCTATAGCCATCCTACCAATCCCATGGGCCTGCAACTAAGCCCACTCAGTCCCTGACTATAACTATATCTGAGTCCAGTGGACTCCTGATATCTACACCCCGGGCACCAG